>AWOL01S0086053.1:2408-27966 GCA_000715115.1 Nicotiana otophora
TGACGAGCTTCCACCAAGGTCGGGTCCAAAACCAATAGTCCACAATAATCCATAACAACAAAAAGCAAATAATACCAGAAGTAACTCACGGATAAAATACTCATCCAAATAATGATTTCAAAAATAGTAGTTCTTTCTTTCCAATACATCAGTGAAAACCCAAATCGTTTGACGAAGTTGCCAATAATATGAATAGTTTGAAAACAATAAATTTCTCCAAAAATCTTTTCAATAATAAATAATATGTTTCATTTTCCTTCTGGATAACCCGTGTAAAACAAATGCATCACTATGCCCATCTGTCAAAATATGTTAGAAATCACGAATGATGTGATGTTGTACAGCATGAGAAAAAAATACATCTCTATCCGTGTATGTCATGTGTGCATGCCAATGCGATGCAACTCAGTGATAAAATCATAAACTGCCCCTCGGGCAGAACATCACTCATATACAGCCCCTCGGGCAAACCTCACAGTCACTCGTGCCACTCGGGCATACCTCACAATCACTCTTGCCACCCGGGCCTACCTCACAATCACTCTTGCTACTCGGGAATACCTCACAATCACTCTTGCCACTCGGGCATACCTCACAATCACTCATGCCTCCCAGTCACTCAGCACTCGGCACTCACACTAAGTAGGTACTTGCGCTCACTAGGGGTGTGTACAGACTCCGGAGGGGCTCCTTCAGCCCAAGAGCTATAATCTGCACGGACAACTCACGTGCTACACGGACAACTCACGTGCTATAATAATAAAGTATGTTGCAGGTGGGAAGCCCTGATCCACACTCATCCTCACAATCAAGCCCTCGGCCGATATCAAATATGCTGCGACGTGCAGCCCGATCCCATAAATATGCAATAAAATGAATATGACTGAGTATGAATTTTCAATTTAAAAAAAATAATTCATAGCAATATGACCTCTGGGGATCCCAATAATACTAACACATAGCCTGAACATGATATTTAATATGCTTTTCAGCTCAATATCTATAACTTATAAAACTGCATGGAAAATGCCAAGATTATTTAACTATAAATTCCACATAAATAATTATGTCACAATTTCTATAGTACACATCCACACGCCCGTCACCTAGCATGTGCGTTACCACCCAACAATTCACAAAATATATATATTCAGGGTTCATACCCTCAACTCCAAGATTAGAAGAGTTACTTACCTCGAACAGGCCAAATCCAATGTCGAGCAGGCTAAGCAATGCTCCAGAAATTCCATTCTGCACGTATCAACTTCCAAACGGCTCGAATCTAGTCACAATAATTTGACTCAGTCCACACAATTTATAAGAATTAATTCTATATCAAAACACTAATATTTTCCGCAAAATCCGAAATTGCGCCCCGAAAATCAATCGTGGGGCCCACATCCCAAAATCTGACGAAACTCACAAAATACGATAACCCATCCAATTACAAGTTCAACCATACTAATTTTACTCAAATCCGACTCTAAATCGATATTCAAACTTGAAAAATTCGTTTTGTGACATTATAAAAATTTCCTTCTATTTCTCTTGAAGATTCAATAATATTACACTAAAAATGAACATTAATTCATGGAATATAATCACAAGGGAGTTAAAAATACTTACCCTAAGTTGCGTGAAATATTTCCTCTCCAAAATCGCCCAACCCGAGCTCCAAAATCTTAAAATGGTTGAAAATGTTGAACCCTCAAATTTAAGGTTCTGCCCCAGCGATTTCTGCATCTGCGGACAAGATTTGCGCACCTGTGCATTCGCTTGTGCGAGCAAAATGTCACATTTGCGGACTCCACTCGCCTGCCCTGTTTTCGCTTCTACGCGCATCCGTCCGCATCTGCGCTCACGCGGGTGCAGAATTTTCCCTCGCACCTGCAATCAATGCCTTACAGCCCTCTGCCCGCATCTGCGCTCCTTCTCGCACAAGTGCAATTGCTCACCTGTGAAGCATCTTCTGCACATGCGCACCTCGCTTCAGCGCACCCCTGCTCGCACCTGCTACTACTTTTTCGCATGTGCGATTATACCAGAAGGCTTCAGTTCCAGCAGTCTTCCAAATTCAAAAATCAATCTGTTAGCCATCTGAAACTCACCCGAGGCCCTCGGGTCCCCGTTCGAACATACCAACAAGTTCCATAGCATAACACGGACCTACTCGAGGCCTCAAATCATACCTAACAACCTCAAAAATACAAACTACACATGGATTCAAGCCTTATAAATTTTCAAATTCTACAAACGATGCCGAAACACGTCCGATTGACATCAAATTTTGCACACAAGTCACATTTCACACTACAGACCTATTCAAATTTCTGAAATCGGATTCCGACCCTGATATCAAAAAGTTAAACCCCCGGTCAAACTTTCCAAAAATACAACTTTCGGCAATTCAAGTCAAATTCTACTACGGACCTCCAAATAATTTTCCGAAAATGCTCCTAAGTCCAAAATCACCATACGGAGCTATTGGAATCATCAAAATTCAAATCCAAGGTCGTTTACACATAAGTCCGCATCCGATCACTATTTTAACTTAAGCTTTAAACCTTCGAACTAAGTATTTCAATTCCTTTAAAAACCTCACTGGACCCGAAACAATTAACCCGGCAATTCACGCAATAACTGTAAAGTATAATTTGAGAAGTAAATGAGAAAACGGGGTTGTAATACTCAAAACGACCGGTCGGGTTGTTACAGTACTTCTATTTGGGGGGAGGGGGACTACGTACGCACGATGTGACGAGAGTCCGTGCGTAGCTACTATTCATGCTTAAGTCCTGGTAGATTTAGGTTTACACCATATTTTATTGATAGCGTTGCTTGTTTATGCTTACTAATTGTTTGGATTAAAGCGGAGGTTGAGAATTTTAATATTTTAAAGGTTCCTGGTTGATTTTCTTATTTTGAAAAGAATTGAGAGATATTGTGATAATTTGAGAAAAATCTATGTTCAACCGCTTCGCAAGTATATTTCGCGAGCGGGATAAATTTCTACTACTCTCATAGGAGCGGGTCGTTCGCCTCGGCAGGTTAATTGATGTATCTATGGTTCAGGTCATTTGACCCTCGGCAGTGCACAATATATTTATATGTATATTTGGATCGGGTCGTACGTCCTCGATATAATTCGTGCGTAAAAATATTGGAACCACCTTTATACTTAATATTGTTTCATGGACTTGAAAGGTGAAAGGTTTTGATGAGAGAAATGACTTGTTTCTTACTTGAAATGAAAGGATTGTTTACTTATTTTCCTGCTCTGAGTTCTATTATCATTTATATATCATGTTTAATTAGAACTTCATGTTATTATATTTTAGGTCCATAGTAAGTATCGAAGTCGACCCCTTGTCACTACTTCTTCGAGGTTAAACTAGATACTTACTGGGTACATATTATTTATTTACTCATGCTATACTTCTGCACTTGATGTACAGGATCTGAGGCAGGTGCATCTGGTTATCAGTCTAGCGCGCACGCTTGACTTCTGGTTTGAGACTACACGGTGAGCTGCCCTTCCGAGTCGTTCAGTAGCAGCCGGAGTCTCTTTTTTAATTATTTTCTGTGTATTCTATTTCAGACAGTAGAGTAAAAATCTTTTGTATATTCTACTAGTAGCCCACATACTTGTGACACTAGATCTTAGCACACACTAGTAGACTTGTGATTTTGATTTTATTTCTACGGTCATAAATACATTTAGCTGCTTTCGTTTTATTAAATTTGAACCTATTTCTTACTATATCTATTAAATTAGGAAAGTTATTTACTTGGAAGAACTTATTAAAATAGGAAATCACTAGATTATTCACTTTTGGCTTGCCTAGCAACGGTGGTGGGCGCCGTCACGGCCTAAAATAGAATTGGATCATGACATTATTATAAATGCCTCGAAAAAACTGGATATGCCTTTTCTCTCAAGCATCTTTTATGGCTAATGTGAGGTATTAACCATAGTGCTGATAAATGATATCTTTTCCCTGAATCATTTTTAGTGCTCGCCTTGCCTTGTCATTGCCATGCTTCTAATATCATCAGCAATGCCTGATATGATCGCTGTGATTATAGAGAAGAATAAATTCGGATTCCCATTTTCTAGATAAGAGTGATGTCGTCTTCTTTCCTTGTGAGTTTTTGAAAACATGAAAATAAAAGGTAATTGCAGTGGTAGCCAAATGGTTTGATCTTCCATGTATATTTGGAGATCATATTGGTAATCTGGATTTGGTGCAAAATAAGAAAGGAATATATATCTCCAAGTTGTAGTAGGGGATCTTGGTTTCCTAGAAATAAAAATGAAAGAGAAGGGTACAAAGAATATCATGTTTTAGTAACTCAAAGTTGCATTTAAGGTATATCCTATATAATCCTTTGTTAAAAAGTTCAGTCTATATTTAAAAATATTTTAGCAAATTGTTTTAGAAAAATATATAAACTACTCACTGCTGAAATTAGAATTTCTCAATAAGGACTAATTTACTATATACACCATAATGTAGACATTGATAGCCCCACCTGATCCTTTGATACTACAATAAAAGTGTGAATTGCCTGGGGATTTTACCTGGGAATTTTTTCTGCCGATATTTCCTACGGCTTTTCATGCGAAAATATGAAATTCCTAAATTTTAGAATATTTCACCAGCGAAAAGTTTTTCCCCCGGAATATCCGTAGGTACATTTGGCGCCATTTTGCGCAAAATTTTACCTGGAAAATTATTTGAAAAATTAATCTGCAAGTACCGTTTTCATAGGTAAATCCGCAAGTAGTGAACAAAAATAAATTCCTTTGTCAATTCGCAAGAAAATCCCTAGGTAAATTTACTTGCGGATTTAGCTAGGGATACTTACTTGGGATTTACTTACCTATGGTATTACCTGGGGATTTTTATTATGCGAATTTAGCTGGGGATTTATAATTGAGGATTTACTTGGGGATTTTGTTTTTACTTGAGAAATTACTTAGGGATTTTATTTATTCCGGATTTACTTGAGAACTCTTTGTTTTGGAGGATTTACGCGGGGATTTTGCTGCTACAAGTTCAGCTGAAGATTATTGGGGATTGACTTAAGCATTTACTTAGCTGGAGATTATGCTGGAAATAATTTTTTAAAAATATATTTAAGAAATTAAAATTATAATAATATAGAAAATGCTACTGATATCACAAGTGAATGTTATTTTTAAGCATTTAGTTCCTTTATCAAGTCAAATAAATTATTGTGCAATAATCTCACTCTAAAAAGGTTTTGAAAAGAAAAAGGATTAAAGCAACAATATTGATAGGATTGTTAATAAAATTATCATATTTAGTTAATTTATTTATTGTTGGCAATATTGTCATATATATTTATCATTCCTTTCTAAAGATAAATGTAGTTAGAACTTAATCTCATACAAGGATCATAAATGTAATTTTTTGGGGGATTGAATATTTCAAAATAATGACGCCAGTTACTAATTGAGTAACAAATTAATTATCCTAAATCAAACTATTGTTGAGCTAATATCATTAGAAAATATACTTAACTTGGCATTGTTGAATAATTTGAAGTATAACTTTTAAGGAGAAAAAATATTCAGCTACAGTTATCATTGCATGAAGTTTAATTGTCTCTTCGAATAGACAATATGTACAAGGGAAAATAGTACTAATATTTTAGACGTATATCTTACTTATATGTTATCTTATTATTACATGTATTAAAAATAATGTAATTTAACTATAGAATGCTATTTAGATGATATTTATTTGTACATATTATAGGTGTGACTTAAGTATGGAGTAACATTCTAATTTTACTTCTAAATATCCTCTTGATTAACTTCTAGTATTATTGAAATAAGTGGATCTTGTATACATGGTTAGAATTAGCTAATAATCTTTATCAATTACTTAACCATGTAAAGTGTGTTTACCTCTTGTTTAAGGAAATTAGTTAAATTGCTCGCGCTTTGCGCGGTCAGACATCAATACATTACAAAAAAAAAAATTAAAACTAATTTAGTTTAGATAAAAGAGAGAGTGTAATAGAAAATTATATCCAAATAAAAATCATCACATAGTAATTTAATAATGACATGGTGATCAAGGTATAATTCTCTCATGAATTGGGAAGAGAAGTTCATGCTCATTTTGTAGAGAGGAAAAACAAAAGTAACCTAAGCCTTTGAATCCTGTTAAAGGTTGTTTATAAATAATATCAGTTATTTTAGATAATATTTATTAGTGATAATTGCACACAGTAGTCAAGAGAGCTTTTCTAGTCCGATGGAGCAACTTACTTCTTGTTGCGATGTAAAAGACATTATGTAGCAAATATTTTTGCTGTGAGGCCATGCATGAGTTCCTTTACATGGGCATTAAACATACTCCTATAAAACTTGTCAAAAACATTATTACCACCCTTTTTCCGAAAATAAATAATTTAGTGTAATAGAGATATCATGTTTTCACTTAATCGAACTTTTAGATCGTATTAGAGTTAGTCAAATTTTATTTGCGTCAAGCCTTATTTTCACTTGGCTGCCAATCCCGTGAATGTTGTTATTATCTCATAGACACAAACAATACAAAATAATAGAGTTACAACCGCATATTAGTTATTTTTCTGTTACAAAATATTCAATGATATACTCAAAGGTGATTTTTTCCTTAGTGAATTTCTTTGAGACAACCAAAGAAGAAATGCAACATCACTAAAACTTTGATAAATAGACTACTGTTCACTGCATTTAAAAAATAATATTCAAAAACAGAGAACGGAAAACCTTTGTTAGTAGTATCTTAAGAAATTTGCATTTGATTGCACACAAAGTTGCTGTCAACCGACTACAACAGTTGCGAGTTTTAGGATGCAGTGTACGCACGCGGGCGTCTTAACCGTCCTTCGCAACTTTGGTCTTTTAAAAAATTTGGTTAATTATTTGGAATAAAAAAATAAAAAAAAATTTAAGGCACAAACATAGGAAACAAATAATAAATTAATGGAATGCACAACATAAATATGGGCCACCCGTGAATGATAGAATCAAATGAGATTTGTTTTGTACGAAGGGTCTACCGGAAATAGTTTTTCAGTCTTTTTGAAGGTCCGAGCAAGGGTGTACATACCATCTAGTGGGATTACACTGAGTTTGTTGTTGTCGTTGTCTTATGTGCATTTTCATTTCCTTCTTTCTCCTCCAGATCACCCGTCACCTCCCCCATAACTTCTGCATAGTTGCCATCTCCAGCCATTCTATCTACATTTTTTGTTATTTCTTGTCTTCTTTCCCTTTTTATATTTCTCTTTATTTCTACATCCTAATTTCTAACTAAAACCAGTAAAATCTTCTCTATGCTACAAAATATTCTGCAAAATCCCACAATTCTATCTCCTTTTAATAATTATTCTTATCATTTAAGTACTCTCATAACTCTTCCTATAAATTCATCACAGATAGCACCAGAAAGGAGAGACCAAACCGTCTAAAAAGTAAAAATTTGTTGGTTAATCCAGATTTTTTTGCAACAACATAATTACAACAAAGACCATGTAGAAATCTACATGGAAAGGAAAGGTACCGATAGAATATCATAAGAGAAAATGCCCAATTTGTTTTTTCTTCTTTCAGTTACCTCCCTTTTCGATAACGTTTCTCTTTCCTTCGGGGCAAACAAAGTTGTGTTGTTTCTCCATTTGGGGAGGATCCGTTGAAATCAAACTCAACCCGTAGAAAGTATCTTGAATAGAGGAGCGCTAGCGGGCGAGGAGAAATATGGCCAGAAAAGCCATTGGCGACAACTGTGTTTTCAACTTGACATATATATAGAGAGAGAGAATATTTGATTTGATTCACTTCACATTTTTCATGGATTGTTGCATATCTCTGTCGGTCCCATATATATAAGTCAGGTGATTGCTGGAGAAATTAAAATTCCTCCTCCAAGTTAAGGAATATGAAAGGTTTAAGAAGTAACAGCAATTCTTGGGATTTAATTAACATTAAATTCATTGTAATCGTTACTGTAGCAACTTTTCTAAAAGATGTAACTGTTGAATTTTCTAATAGAGCCACGTTTTTCAAAAAGTTGCATAAAAATAAAAAGGCAAAATTCTAAGAAAAAAGATAAATAGAGAAGCTGGCACATGAGAGCGCCACATAAACTAACTTCTTGAGAAGTGATTAAGAGAATGTTGGTGTTGGTGTTAATATATCCAGGAAATATTGTAGTAACACAAGAATTAATATGAATAAATTAAATCCTACATATTATAATTACAAGAGAATTATAGAAACTTCTTGAGAAGTGATTAAGAGAATGTTGGTGTTAATATATCCAGGAAATATTGTAGTAACACAAGAATTAATATGAATAAATTAGAGAAGTGATTAAGAGAATGTTGGTGTTAATATATCCAGGAAATATTGTAGTAACACAAGAATTAATATGACTAAATTAAATTATTGTAACGACCCGGCCGGTCGTTTCGAGAGTTGTAGCCTCGTTCCCCTTTTCTGCTCATTTTTATACTTCACTGTTGTTTTATGACTTACCGGGTTAGTTGGTTCGGGTCCAGAGTGAATTCAGAATAAATTGAGAAACTTAGTCTCTTAATTGAAATCTTAAATTGAAAAAGTCTCTCGGTTATCGACTTATGTGTAAACTACCTCGGATTGGAATTTTGATGATTCAGTTAGCTCCGTTGGATGATTCTACACTTAGGAGCATGTCCGGATTGTGATTTGGAGGTCGGGAGTAGAATTAGGCTTGAAATGACGAAAGTCGAATTTTTGGGAAGTTTGACCAGGGGTTGACTTTTTGATATCGGAGTCGGATTCCGATTCCGGAAGTTGCAGTAAGTTCATGGGGTCATTTGTGACTTGTGTGCAGAATTTGAGGTCAATCGGACGTGATTTGATAGGTTTCNTTGATTCACTTCACATTTTTCATGGATTGTTGCATATCTCTGTCGGTCCCATATATATAAGTCAGGTGATTGCTGGAGAAATTAAAATTCCTCCTCCAAGTTAAGGAATATGAAAGGTTTAAGAAGTAACAGCAATTCTTGGGATTTAATTAACATTAAATTCATTGTAATCGTTACTGTAGCAACTTTTCTAAAAGATGTAACTGTTGAATTTTCTAATAGAGCCACGTTTTTCAAAAAGTTGCATAAAAATAAAAAGGCAAAATTCTAAGAAAAAAGATAAATAGAGAAGCTGGCACATGAGAGCGCCACATAAACTAACTTCTTGAGAAGTGATTAAGAGAATGTTGGTGTTGGTGTTAATATATCCAGGAAATATTGTAGTAACACAAGAATTAATATGAATAAATTAAATCCTACATATTATAATTACAAGAGAATTATAGAAACTTCTTGAGAAGTGATTAAGAGAATGTTGGTGTTAATATATCCAGGAAATATTGTAGTAACACAAGAATTAATATGAATAAATTAGAGAAGTGATTAAGAGAATGTTGGTGTTAATATATCCAGGAAATATTGTAGTAACACAAGAATTAATATGAATAAATTAGAGAAGTGATTAAGAGAATGTTGGTGTTAATATATCCAGGAAATATTGTAGTAACACAAGAATTAATATGAATAAATTAGAGAAGTGATTAAGAGAATGTTGGTGTTAATATATCCAGGAAATATTGTAGTAACACAAGAATTAATATGACTAAATTAAATTATTGTAACGACCCGGCCGGTCGTTTCGAGAGTTGTAGCCTCGTTCCCCTTTTCTGCTCATTTTTATACTTCACTGTTGTTTTATGACTTACCGGGTTAGTTGGTTCGGGTCCAGAGTGAATTCAGAATAAATTGAGAAACTTAGTCTCTTAATTGAAATCTTAAATTGAAAAAGTCTCTCGGTTATCGACTTATGTGTAAACTACCTCGGATTGGAATTTTGATGATTCAGTTAGCTCCGTTGGATGATTCTACACTTAGGAGCATGTCCGGATTGTGATTTGGAGGTCGGGAGTAGAATTAGGCTTGAAATGACGAAAGTCGAATTTTTGGGAAGTTTGACCAGGGGTTGACTTTTTGATATCGGAGTCGGATTCCGATTCCGGAAGTTGCAGTAAGTTCATGGGGTCATTTGTGACTTGTGTGCAGAATTTGAGGTCAATCGGACGTGATTTGATAGGTTTCAGCGTCGTTTATAAAATTTGAAAATTTCGAAGTGCATTAGGCTTGAACCCATTCGTGTTTTCTATGTTGTTGGAGATGATTTGAAGATTCGACTAAGTTTGTATGATATTTCAAGACGTGTTGGTATGTTTGGTTGAGGTCCTGGGGGCCTCAGGTTGATTTCGGGTGATTAACGGTTCAAGATTTGAAGTTGAAGAACTACTGAAGTTTGAGGGCTGCTGGTGTAATCGCATCTGCAGATTAGGGACCGCAGATGCGAGCTCGCAGAAGCGAGAAAAGAGACCGCAGAAGCCTCCAGGGATGCTTTGATCACAGGCCGCAGATGCGGCCATCCGCGCGCAGAAGCGGTTTGCGCAGGAGCGCACGTTGGGCGCAGATGCCGAGAATGGCGCATGTGTGAGGGTTGTTCCGCACACGCGGTTAGCGCAGAAGCGGGCAAGGGGCGCACCTGCGAAACCGCAAAAACGACTAAGTTGTCATAGGTTCGGAAGGCCCGGGCAGAACATATAAATACGGGACTTCGAGGTTTTTCACCACTTTGAGCTCGGATGTTGGAGGAATTTTAGAGGGATTTTGAAGTGATTACTGAGGTAAGCTCCTTGTGTCCATATATCTTCAATAATGATGTTTCCCCATTGATTTTACACCTAATTGGTAGTTTTTGAGGTGAAATTTGGGGGTTTAGGACTCGAGAATTGGAGAGTGAATTTTGGGGATTTGGATGACCAAATGGAGACGGAATTTTATAAATTTGGTATGGTTAGACTCGTGGGTGAATGAGCTTTCAGGTTTTGTGACTCTTGTCGGATTTCGAGATGTGGGCCCGGGGGTCGATTTGAGCCAATTTCGGATTTTGGCTTATAATTTCGTATTTTTCTTATGTAAATAATTTTTTTAGCCTATATTAATTGTATTGTACTCCTTGTGGCTAGATTCGGGGCGTTTGGAGACCGATTCGAGAGGCAAAGGCACTTTGGAGTAGAGTTTTGTGCGGTTTTAGGTAAGTAACAGTTTTAAATCTGGTCCTGAGGGTATGGCACCCTAGATTATTGTATTATGTGAGTATTTTGGAGGTGACGCACATGCTAGGTGACGGGCGTGTGGGCATGTACCGTGGGAATTGGGATTTGGTCCATTCCGTGAAACTGGAAAGTTGAATAAGCTTGTTGTTAGCTAAGTGCCCTTTCTATGCTGTAGAAATTTGACAATGAATCATGCTAGAAATCATGCTTATGCTATGTGTTGGTGCTGTAAAGACCCACTGGTCGTGATACCTGTTGAACCTTCCTACTTATTGTTACTTGTACTCAGTCGTAGTATTACTTGCATATTATACCTCAGTCTCTGTTATTCCCTGCCGATACATTATATCATTCTGTTTTGGGCTAATTCCCTTTTATTACGGAGGGCCGTGAGACTAGAGAGGTTTATGACTGAGTGAGGTCGAGGGCCAGTTTGTGAGGTATTGATACCATAGAACGTGAGTTGTCTGTGGGGATCTTGATATGATACTATAGCACGAGAGTTATCCGTGCAACAAGTGAGTTTTTCGTGCGGATCCACATATTGATACTATAGCACGTGAGTTGTCCATGCGGATTATAGCACTTGGGCTATAGGAGTCCCTTCGGAGTCTCTACACCTCCAATGAGCACAGGTACCTACTAAGCGTGAGTATTGAGGGCTGAGATCCGAGTGTTGAGCTATTAAGAGAGCTTGAGGGACTGTGTCCCTGAGAGGTTGTACTTATTTCATTTGTTGCTGCACTTAGATGATTTATGTCATTGTTCTAAAACTTTTGGGAAATATTGTATTCGGTTTTACATGAACTTGGTAATGTGTAACTAACTTAACTTAAATTACCGTAATTAAAACATGTCTACTTTCATTGCTGAAATTACTGAAATGAACTGTATTTGTATAGCTCGTCACTACCTTTCAGTTCCTTAATTATTATTGTTACTTACTGAGCTGGTTATACTCACGCTACACCCTGCACTTCGTGTGCAGATCCAGGTGTTTTTGGTCACGGAGAATGTTGCTCTCGTGCGTGGTCGAGTATCGAAAATTCATGAGGTAGTTGTCGGCGTTCGTAGTCCTTGTCTCTCCTTCCTTGTTATCTTTTCTTTTTTGTATTGGTACTTGACACAGACTCTCGTAGACACTATTTCTTAGACTGGTTGTTTAGATACTCATGACTAGGTGACACCCGATGTTTGGGGCTATTTTTGCACACTGTATTTTGAGTTTAACTCATATTTTTACGAAAACTCTGTCATGCAAAAGCTTTGACTTATCTTTTGCGAAACATTGGAAGTATTTTTGAAAATCAGCTTGCCTAGTACCATCGATAGGCGCCATGACGACAGGTTATGATTTTGGGTCGTGACAAGTTAGTATCAGAGCCTAGGTTATATAGGTCTCACGAGTCATGAGCAGGTTTAGTAGAGTCTTGCGAATCGGTATGGAAACGTCTGTACTTATCTTTGAGAGGCTGCCGAACCCTTAGGAAACTTCACATTCTTAAATTCTTGTCATGCGTATCCTTTGATTCTGGTAACTAAATTTTTGTTGTTGTAATTCTCTCACATATGGCGAGGATGCGTGCTACAGGGTAGGATGGTCAGCCACCAATACCACCAGTCAGGGCCGCGAGAGACCGAGGTTACGGTAGGGGCAGAGGTGCAGCTCGCACAGTAGCTAAGGCAGCACCCGCGGATCTGCCAGTTGCCCCAGTTCAGGAGCAAGTTCCAGTTGTGGATGGGACTGTAGGACCAGCTTAGTCACCACCCATGCCCATTGTGATTCCACGCTTTCAGGAGGCCTTAGCTCAGATTCTGACCGCGTGTACCAGTCTTGCTCAGGCAGTCTCTGTTCCGGCCGCAGCAGCTACTTCTCAGCGGGGGAGGAGCTTAGACTCCCGCCGCCCGCACACCAGAGCAGGTGGTACAGGGACTCCAGACACCGGGGGTACCACCAGCCCATCCCGTTTTAACCGCTCAGGACTATGTGGTTCCAATCATGCCTGATGATGAGCAGCGTAGGAGAGGTTTGGGAGACTCCAGCCTCCATCGTTCAGTGGTACATAGGGAGAAGATGCACAAGGCTTCTTGGATAAGTGCTAGAGGATACTCCGTACAGCAAGTATTCTAGAGACCAGTGGGGTCTCGTTCACTACCTTTCAGTTCTCTGGGGCTGCCTTCAGTTGGTGGGAGGCTTACGAGAGGCGTAGGCCGGTCGGCACAGCGAACCTTACCTGGCAACAGTTCTCCGTTATCTTTCTGGAGAAGTTCGTGCCTCAGTCCCACAAAGAGGAGCTGCGCAGATAGTTTGAGCAGCTTCGTCAAGGTAATATGTCTGTGATGCAGTATGAGATGCAATTCTCGGAGTTGGCCTGTCATAATATCTGGTTGGTTCCCACAGACAGGGAGAGGATCAGAAGGTTTATAGATGGCCTCACTTATCAGCTGCGTTTGCTTATGACCAGAGAGAGAGTGTTTGCTGCTACTTTTGATGAGGTTGTCGACATTGCTCGTCAGTTTGAGATGGTTCGTAGTTAGGAGAGGGTTGAGANGAGATGAGATTTTCGGAGTTGGCCCGTCATGCTGTCTGGTTGATTCCTACCGACAGGGAGAGGATCAAGAGGTTCATAGATGGCCTCACTTTTCAGCTCTGATTGCTTATAACTAAAGAGAGTGTCTGGTGTTACTTTTGATGAGGTTGTCAATATTGCTCGTCAGATTGAGATGGTTCGCAGTCAGGAGCGGGTTGAGAGGGAGGCCAAGAGGCCCCGTGGACAGGGTGGATTTAGCAGTGTTCCTTCTGGGGGTAGTTCCACCACGGTAGGGGTCGTCCTTTCAGAAATGCTCATACGTCTCACCCAGTTCACCGTGATGCATCATCTGGCCATGGTTTACACAGCTATCAGCAGGGCCAGTCTTCATTCAGTGCACTTCCAGCGCTGAGTTCTCCCCCTGCCTCGTTAGCTCTGGTGTCTATGGGTAGTTCCTCGGGGTATCAGGAGCAGTAGTTCCGTCAAATGAGAGGTTGTTTCAAGTGCGGAGATTTTGGTCATATTAAGAGAGATTGCCCTAGGTTGTTGGGTGGGCCTCCACAGTAGAGTTCTCAGCCGATGGCACCAGCACCAGCAGTTTCACCACTCCCCCATCCAGCTCGGGGTGGGTCTCAGTCAACTAGGGGTCGCCCTAGAGGGGGAGGCCGATCAGGGGGCGGCCAGGCCCGTTTCTATGCTCTCCCTGCCAAACCAGATGTCATTGCTTCGGATGCTGTGATCACAGGTATTGTATTAATTTGCCACAGAGATGCCTCTGTATTATTTGACCCTGGTTCCACTTATTCATATGTGTCCTCGTATTTTACTCATTATCATGCCCTGCGAGTCTCTAATTTCACTTGTTCATGTGTCTACGCCGGTGGGCGATACTGTATTGTGGACCGTGTATATCGATCATGTGTGGTGACTATTGGGAGTCTGGAGACTAGAGTGGATCTCTTGTTGCTTAGTATGGTCGATTTTGACGTGATTTTGGGTATGGATTGGTTGTCTCCATGTCGTGCGGTTCTAGATTGTCACGCGAAGACCGTGAAGTTGGCGATGTTGAGGTTGCCAAGGGTTGAGTGGAGCGGCTCTATAGACTATGTTCCCGGTAGAGTAATTTCATACTTGAAGGCTTAGCGGATGATTGAGAAGGGTTGTCTATCTTATCTGGACTTTGTGAGGGATGTTAGTGCAGAGACCCCTTCTATTGATTATGTTCTTGTGGTGTGAGATTTCTCGGATGTGTTTCTTGCAGACCTGTCGGGCATGCCGCCTGACAGGGATATTGATTTTGGTATTGATTTGGTGCCGGGCACTCAGCCCATTTCTATTTCACAGTATCGTATGGCACCGTCGGAGTTGAAAGAATTGAAGGAGCAGCTTCAGGAACTCCTTAATAAGGGGTTTATTCAGCCTAGCATCTCACCTTGGGGTGCACCAGTTCTATATTTGAAGAAGAAGGATGATACTATGAGAATGTGCATTGATTACAGATAGTTGAATTAGGTCACAATCAAGAAAAAGTATCCTTTATCGCGTATTGATGATCTATTTGACCAGCTTCATGGGGCGAGGGTGTTCTCCAAGATCGATTTGCGGTCAAGATATCACCAGCTGATGATTCGGGACTCAGATATTCTTAAGACAGCTTTCAAGACCCGATATGGCCATTATGAGTTCCTTCTGATGTCTTTTGGGATGACCAACGCCCCAGCAACGTTCATGCATCTGATGAACAGTGTGTTTCAGCTTTATCTTGACTCGTTCATTATTTTATTCATTGATGATATCATGGTATACTCTCGTAGCCAGGAGGAGCATGTCCAGCATTTGAGGATCGTGTTACAGCAGTTGAAGGAGGAGAAGCTTTATGCAAAGTTCTCAAAGTGTGAGTTTTGGCTCAGTTCAGTGGCGTTCTTGGGGCACGTGGTGTCCCGTGAGGGTATTCAGGTGGATCCGAAGAAGATAGAGGTGGTTCAGAGTTAGCCCAAATTATCCTCAGCCACGAAGATTCGAAGTTTTCTTGGTTTGGCTGGTTATTACCATCATTTTGTACAGGGTTTCTCATCTATCGCATCGCCCTTGACCAAATTGACCCAAAAGGGTGCTCCTTTCAAGTTGTCGTATGAGTACGAGGAGAGCTTTCTGAAGCTCAAAAATACTTTGACCACGACCCCAGTTCTAGTTCTACCATTAGCTTCTGGTTCTTACACAGTGTATTGTAATGCTTCTCGGATCGGTATTGGGTGTGTTATAATGCAGGAGGGTAGAGTGATTGCTTATGCCTCGCGCCAGTTGAAGCCCCATAAAAAGAACTATCATGTCCACGACCTTAAGTTAGCAGCTATTGTTCATGCTTTGAAGATCTTGAGTGATTTCTTATGCTTCGCGCCATTTCAAGCCCCATGAAAAGAACTATTATGTCCACGACCTTGAGTTAGCAGCTATTGTTCATGCCTTGAAGATCTGGCGGCACTATTTGTACGGCGTCCATTGTGAGATTTACACTGATCACCAGAGTTTGCATCATTTGTTCAAACAGAAGGATCTTAACTTGTGTCAACGGAGGTGGTTGGAGCTTCTTAAGGACTATGATATCACCATTTTGTACCATCCCGGGAAGACCAATATGGTGGTCGATGCCTTGAGTCGCCGGCGGAGAGTTTGGGGAGCTTAGCATATCTTCCAGCAGCAAAGAGGCCATTGGNTCACAGTATCGTATGGCACCGTCGGAGTTGAAAGAATTGAAGGAGCAGCTTCAGGAACTCCTTAATAAGGGGTTTATTCAGCCTAGCATCTCACCTTGGGGTGCACCAGTTCTATATTTGAAGAAGAAGGATGATACTATGAGAATGTGCATTGATTACAGATAGTTGAATTAGGTCACAATCAAGAAAAAGTATCCTTTATCGCGTATTGATGATCTATTTGACCAGCTTCATGGGGCGAGGGTGTTCTCCAAGATCGATTTGCGGTCAAGATATCACCAGCTGATGATTCGGGACTCAGATATTCTTAAGACAGCTTTCAAGACCCGATATGGCCATTATGAGTTCCTTCTGATGTCTTTTGGGATGACCAACGCCCCAGCAACGTTCATGCATCTGATGAACAGTGTGTTTCAGCTTTATCTTGACTCGTTCATTATTTTATTCATTGATGATATCATGGTATACTCTCGTAGCCAGGAGGAGCATGTCCAGCATTTGAGGATCGTGTTACAGCAGTTGAAGGAGGAGAAGCTTTATGCAAAGTTCTCAAAGTGTGAGTTTTGGCTCAGTTCAGTGGCGTTCTTGGGGCACGTGGTGTCCCGTGAGGGTATTCAGGTGGATCCGAAGAAGATAGAGGTGGTTCAGAGTTAGCCCAAATTATCCTCAGCCACGAAGATTCGAAGTTTTCTTGGTTTGGCTGGTTATTACCATCATTTTGTACAGGGTTTCTCATCTATCGCATCGCCCTTGACCAAATTGACCCAAAAGGGTGCTCCTTTCAAGTTGTCGTATGAGTACGAGGAGAGCTTTCTGAAGCTCAAAAATACTTTGACCACGACCCCAGTTCTAGTTCTACCATTAGCTTCTGGTTCTTACACAGTGTATTGTAATGCTTCTCGGATCGGTATTGGGTGTGTTATAATGCAGGAGGGTAGAGTGATTGCTTATGCCTCGCGCCAGTTGAAGCCCCATAAAAAGAACTATCATGTCCACGACCTTAAGTTAGCAGCTATTGTTCATGCTTTGAAGATCTTGAGTGATTTCTTATGCTTCGCGCCATTTCAAGCCCCATGAAAAGAACTATTATGTCCACGACCTTGAGTTAGCAGCTATTGTTCATGCCTTGAAGATCTGGCGGCACTATTTGTACGGCGTCCATTGTGAGATTTACACTGATCACCAGAGTTTGCATCATTTGTTCAAACAGAAGGATCTTAACTTGTGTCAACGGAGGTGGTTGGAGCTTCTTAAGGACTATGATATCACCATTTTGTACCATCCCGGGAAGACCAATATGGTGGTCGATGCCTTGAGTCGCCGGCGGAGAGTTTGGGGAGCTTAGCATATCTTCCAGCAGCAAAGAGGCCATTGGCATTGGATGTTTAGGCCTTAACCATCCAGTTTGTTAGATTGGATGTTTCTGAGCTGAGTCGAGTATTGGCTTGTGTGGTTTCTCGGTCTTCTCTTTATGATCGTATCACGGAGCATCAATATGATGACCCCCACCTGTTTGTCCTTAAGGACACGGTCCAGAACGGTGATGCTAAGGAGGTCACTATTGGGGATGATGGTGCATTGAGGATGCAGGGTAGGCTATGTGTTCCCAATGTAGATGGTTTGCATGAGTTGATTCTCCAAGAGGCTCACAGTCCGCGGTATTCTATTTATTCGGGTGTCGCGAAGATGTAAAAGGACTTGAGACAGCAGTACTAGTGGAGGAGAATGAATAAGGACATAGTGGATTATGTGACTCGATGTCTAAATTGCCAGTAGGTGAAGTATGAGCATCAGCGACCAGGTGGGTTGCTTCAAAAATTAGAGATTCCAGAGTGGAAATGAGAGCAGATCACTATGGATTTTGTTGTTAGGCTTCCACGGACTCAGCAAAAGTTTAATGCAGTTTGGGTGATTGTAGACAGGCTGACCAAATCAGCTCATTTCATTCCTGTGATGACTACCTATTCTTCTGAGCAGCTGGCTCGAGTGTATATCCGCGTGACCGTCAGGCTTCATGGCGTACTGGTATCTATCATCTCTGACCGGGGCACGCAATTTACATCACAGTTCTGGAGGGTCGTGCAGCATGAGTTGGGTACTCGTGTGAGGTGGAGCATAGCATTTCACCCTCAGACAGACGGACAGTCTGAGCGCACTATTCAGATATTAGAGGATATGATCTGTGTATTTGTGGTGGAGTTTGGGGGTTAGTGGGATCAGTTCTTGCTACTAGCGGAGTTTGCCTACAATAACAGTTATCAGTCGAGCATCCAGATGGCATCGTATAAGGCTCTGTATGGTAGGCGGTGTAGGTCTCTAGTGAGTTGGTTCGAGCCAGGAAAAGCTAGATTATTGGGTACAGACTTGGTTCGGGATGCTCTGGAGAAGGTTAGGGCGATTCAGGATAGACTGCGCAAAGCCCAGTCAAGACATAAGAGCTATGTGGATCGGAAAGTCTGTGATGTTGCATTCATGATTGGAGAGTGGGTCCTGCTCCGGGTGTCACCCATGAAGGGTGTTATGAGGTTCAAAAAGAAGGGAAAACTGAGCCCGAGGTTTATCGGCCCATTTGAGGTGTTGCGACGTGTTGGGGAGGTTGCTTATGAGCTTGCCTTACCTCTCAGGCTAGTAGGAGTTCATCCAGTATTTTATGTTTCTATGCTCCGGAAGTATCACGGTGATCCGTCTCACGTGTTGGATTTCAGCTCAGTCCAGTTGGACAACGATTTATCTTATGTTGAGGAGCCGGTGGCGATCTTGGATAGGTAGGTTCGAAAGCTGAGGTCGAAGAATATTGCTTATGTGAAGGTTCAGTGGAGGGGTCAGTCGGTCGAGGAGGCGACTTGGGAGATCGAGCAAGATATACGCAGCCATTATCCTCATCCTTTCACCATTTCAGACATGTCTTTATGCTCGTTCGAGGACGAATGATTATTTTAAGAGGGGGAGGATGTAATGATCCGGCCATTCGTTTTGAGAGTAATAGCCCCAATCCCCTATTTACTGCTTCTCCCATATCTATTTCTGCTACTGTGACTTGCCGGGAGGTTTCGTTTTGATTTTTGGAGTGTTTTGGGACACTTAGTCCCTAAATGGAGGTTTAAGCCTTAGGATTTGGACCGTAGTCAGAACTGTGTGAAGACGACTCCGGAATAGAATTGTGTCGGTTCTGTTAGCTCCGTTAGGTGATTTTAGACTTAGGGTCGTATCCGGATTGTATTTTGTAGGTCTGTAGCTCATTTAGGCTTTAAATGGTGAAAATTGAATTTTTGGAGTTTTGGGCCGGTAGTGGAATTTTTGATATCGGGGTCAGTTTTTGATTCCGAAAGNTGACCGTCAGGCTTCATGGCGTACTGGTATCTATCATCTCTGACCGGGGCACGCAATTTACATCACAGTTCTGGAGGGTCGTGCAGCATGAGTTGGGTACTCGTGTGAGGTGGAGCATAGCATTTCACCCTCAGACAGACGGACAGTCTGAGCGCACTATTCAGATATTAGAGGATATGATCTGTGTATTTGTGGTGGAGTTTGGGGGTTAGTGGGATCAGTTCTTGCTACTAGCGGAGTTTGCCTACAATAACAGTTATCAGTCGAGCATCCAGATGGCATCGTATAAGGCTCTGTATGGTAGGCGGTGTAGGTCTCTAGTGAGTTGGTTCGAGCCAGGAAAAGCTAGATTATTGGGTACAGACTTGGTTCGGGATGCTCTGGAGAAGGTTAGGGCGATTCAGGATAGACTGCGCAAAGCCCAGTCAAGACATAAGAGCTATGTGGATCGGAAAGTCTGTGATGTTGCATTCATGATTGGAGAGTGGGTCCTGCTCCGGGTGTCACCCATGAAGGGTGTTATGAGGTTCAAAAAGAAGGGAAAACTGAGCCCGAGGTTTATCGGCCCATTTGAGGTGTTGCGACGTGTTGGGGAGGTTGCTTATGAGCTTGCCTTACCTCTCAGGCTAGTAGGAGTTCATCCAGTATTTTATGTTTCTATGCTCCGGAAGTATCACGGTGATCCGTCTCACGTGTTGGATTTCAGCTCAGTCCAGTTGGACAACGATTTATCTTATGTTGAGGAGCCGGTGGCGATCTTGGATAGGTAGGTTCGAAAGCTGAGGTCGAAGAATATTGCTTATGTGAAGGTTCAGTGGAGGGGTCAGTCGGTCGAGGAGGCGACTTGGGAGATCGAGCAAGATATGCGCAGAAGTTATCCTCATTTTTTCACCACTTCAGGTATGTCTCTATACTCGTTCGAGGATGAACGTTTGTTTATAAGAGGGAGGATGTAATGACCCGACCAGTCGTTTCGAGAGTTGTAGCCCTGTTTCCCTTTTCTGTTCATTTTTGTGTGTCACTATTGTTTTATGACTTACCGTGTTAGTTGGTTCAGGTCCGGAGTGAATTCAGAGTGAATTAAGATACTTAGTCTCTTAATTGAAATCTTAAGCTGGAAAAGTCGACCGGATGTCCACTTATGTGTAAACAACCTCGGATTGGAATTTTGATGCTTCCGTTAGCTCCGTTGGGTGATTCTGGACTTAGGAGCATGTCCGGATTGTGATTTGGAGGTCGGGAGTAGAATTGGGTTTGAAATGGTGAAAGTCAAATTTTTGGAAAGTTTGACCGGGGGTTAACTTTTTGATATCGGGGTCGGATTCCGATTACGAAAGTTGCAGTAGGTTTGTGAGGTCATTTGTAACTTGTGTGCAGAATTTGAGGTCAATCGGACGTGATTTGATAGGTTTCGACGTCGTTTGTAGAATTCGTGTGTAATTTATATTTTTGATATTGTTGGAGGTGATTTGAAGATTCGACTAAGTTCGTATGATGTTTTTAAGACGTGTTAGTATGTTTGATTGAGGTCTCGGGGGCCTCGGGTTGATTTCGGGTGATTAACGGTTCAAGATTTGAAGTTGAAGAACTGCTAAAGTTTAAGGGCTGCTGGTGTAATCGCATCTGCGGATTGGGGACCGCAGATGTAAGCTCGCAAAAGTGAGAAAAGAGACCGCAGAAGCGACCAGGGATGCTTTGATCAAAGGCCGTAGATGCGGCCATCCGCGCGCAGAAGCGATTTGCGCAGGAGCGCACGTTGGGCGTAGAATCGGACAATGGCGCAGGTGTGAGGGTTGTTCCGCGCATGCGGTTGGCGCATAAGTGGGCGAGGGGCGCACCTGCAAGAAGCAGAAGTGTCCAACTTGTCGCAGGTGCGGAAGGCCTGGGCAGAATATATAAATACGGGACTTCGAGGTTTTTCATCATTTTCACCACTTTGAGCTCGGATTTTGAAGTGATTACTGAGGTAAGCTTCTTGTGTCCATTTATCTTCAATAATGATGTTTTTCCACTGATTTTACACCTAGTTGGTGAGTTTTTGAGGTGAAATTTGGGGGTTTAGGGCTAGAGAATTGGAGAGTGAATTTTGGGGATTTGGATGACCAAATGGTGTCAGATTTTGATAAATTTGGTATGGTTAGACTCGTGAGTGAATGGGCTTTCAGGTTTGTAACTCTTGTTGGATTTCAAGACGTGGTCCCATGGGTTGGTTTGAGCCAATTTTAGATTTTGGCTTATAATTTCATTTTTTGTTAATGGAATTGATTTCTTTAGCATATCTTAATTGTATTGTACTGCTTGTGGCTCGATTCAGGGCGTTTGGAGACTGATTCGAGAGGCAAAGGCACTTTTGAGTAGAGTTTTGCGCTGTTTGAGGTAAGTAACAGTTTTAAATCTGGTTCTGAGAGTATGAAACCCCGGATTATTGTATTATGTGAGTATTTTGGAGGTGACGCACATGCTAGGTGACGGGCGTGTGAGCGTGCACTGTGGGAATTAGGATTTGGTCCATTCCGTGAAACTAGAAAGTTGAATAAGCTTGTTGTTAGCTATGTGCCATTTCTGTGCTGTAGAAATTTGATAGTGAATCATGCTAGAAATCATGCTTAGGCTATGTGTTGGTGTTGTAAAGACCCCAGTGGTCCTGATACTTGTTGAACCTTTCTACTTATTGTTACTTGTACTCAGTCGTAGTATTACTTGCATATTATACCTCAGTCTCTCTTATACCCTGCTAATACAATTTATCATTCTGTTTTAGACTGATTCCCCTTTATTACTGAGAGCCATGAGACTAGAGAGGTTGATGACTCAGTGAGGCCGAAGGCCTGTTTGTGAGGTATTGATACCATAACACGTGAGTTGTCCGTGCGGATCTTGATATGATACTATAGCACGTGAATTGTCCGTGCAGCACGTGAGTTGTCCGTGCGGATACACATATTGATACTATAGCATGTGAGTTGTTCGTGCAGCACGTGAGTTGTCCGTGCGGATTATAGCGCTTGGACTGTAGGAGTTCCTCCGGAGTTTGTACACCCCAGTGAGCGCAGGTACCTACTAAGAGTGAGTATTGAGGGCTGAGAGCCGAGTGTTGAGCTATTGAGAGAGCCTGAGGGACTGTTGCCCTAAGAGGTTGCACTTGTTTCAGCTGTTGCTACACTTATGATTTATATCATTGTTCTGAAACTTCTGCGAAAATATTGTATCCGATTTTACCTGAACTTGGTAATGTGTAACTGACTTGACTTAAATTGCTGGAATTGAAACATGTCTACTTGTATTGCTGAAATTACTGAAATGAACTGCATTTGTATAGATCATCACTACCTTTCAGTTCCTTAATTATTATTGTTACTTACTGAGTTGGTTGTACTCACACTACATCCTTCACTTCATGTACAAATCTAGGTATTTCTGGTCACGGAGGACGTTGATCTCGTGCGTGGTTGAGTATCGGAGATTCATGAGGTACTTGCCGGCGTTCGCAGTCCTTGTCTCTCCTTCCTTGTTATCTTTTCTTTTCTGTATTGGTACTTGACGCAGACTCTTGTAGATACTGTTTCTTAGACTGGTTGTTTAGATGCTCATGACTTGGTGATACCCGATGTTTGGGGCTATTTTTCTACACTGTATTTTGAGTTTAACTTCTGTTTTTACGAAAACTCTTTCATGTAAAAGCTTTGACTTGTCGTTTGCGAAACATTGGAAGTATTTTTGAGAATCGGCTTGCCTAGTACCATCGATAGGCGTCATCACGACATGTTATAATTTTGGGTCGTGATAATTATGAAAACTAAATAATAAATCTTTTTTTCAGAAATATTTGCCAAATATTCGTGGAAACTTTTCATGGGGAATTACTTGTGGAAAATCCGCAAGAAATTTCCTTTTTTTCCGAACTTTTACCAAAACTTTCTTGCGATATTTTAGTGCTTTGTGCGACAACATCCGCAGGTAATTTACATGCGAATTAAAAATCCCTAGGTAATATACCTTGGGATTTTAAATTTTGCATGTAATAATTATCTACGAAGATTTTTTCATCGGATTCTTTTTGGTAGGAAAATCCGTAGGAAACTAAATTACCTGCGAATTATCCAGTATAATCCCCAGGAAAATTCCCATGTAATCCACACTTTTCTTGTAGTGTGAGTGCTTATAGTCATACCCAACTCAGACACATAGGATGCAAAATTTAATGGAAATAACGCTTAGAAAATATATACAAAGTAAATTAAAAAATAATAGTATCTTGAGTTCTTCTCCCACTCACAGGTTGCCTTTGATGACAAAGGAGTCGGAGAGAATACATCCCATTGCTTCTGAACGTATCAAATCCATATGGTGGTGAGATAATTTATTTGGGATATTCTCTCTATACAAGAAAGCTTTACCTCTAAAATCTAGGAAATTAAAA
Source organism: Nicotiana otophora (assembly GCA_000715115.1). NCBI lineage: Eukaryota > Viridiplantae > Streptophyta > Magnoliopsida > Solanales > Solanaceae > Nicotiana > Nicotiana otophora. The sequence continues at coordinate 26,599 of AWOL01S0086053.1, forward strand.
GGCAAAATTCTAGTCGTTTCATTGTGACTTATAAATCTTCAAATTTAATATGAATTGAACAAAAAAAATGATTAGGGGAAAAATGAGAAAAAAGGAACAAACAGAATGCCCGAACACACTTAATTATCCCTTTAAAATCCTTCTAGTCTCAGTTTTCGACTGCTTTATGGATGAAAAATAATTAATGAATAGAAAGTTAAAATTAAGCACTACCAAAATATGATGAAAGGTTCATAACGACGGTGCGCGCGCTTCTTCTTCGCTAGACAATTCTTACCAGCAATTAACTTCTCCTCGACAGTCTTCTCTGTATTGTTAACTAAATGGCATGTAATGGCATTGCAAGGTTAAGTACTATAAGAAGTTTAGTGAAGACCAACACATTAATCACAATTTTGCTTCTTCAACGCCTTCGAACCTTTCTTCTCGACGGCCTTGTTCGATGCATTGGGAGCTTTCATTTATGTTGAGAGAGATTCAAGGTAATTCTAAGCGGGAAAACAAAGAAAACGTTAACTCTACCTGGAGGGATTTCTATTTTATAGAGGGAAACTAGAAAAAACAATAATAATTAAAAAAAAAAAAAAAGAGGACTCTTGAAGAAGAAGCAAGAGATAAAGTTCGGCAAGGGAAATAAGGGGGCGTATTTAAGATAGCAACGGGAGTATCTTTTGAGTTATCTAACTGAATACTTAAGCTGTCCATTCCGGACAACCGATAAGAAAAACTGAATATATAAGCGACGGATGAGTGTTTTTTTAAAATTGAAGAGGTGATTTTGAAATTTTAAAAAGTCCAAAAAATGAGGAAAAAGATAAATAGTTATTCTATTCAAAGAGAAGTGCCACCTCACTTGTCTATGTCCCTGATTTATATAGATATATATAGATATTATATCATATACATATAGAAGTTCAAATATTCTACATACAAAAGCCTCAAAGCAAAATGTTAAACTATTTTTTTACTCCTAAAAAATAAATTTCACATTTTCATTTAACTAGTTTTTGAATATACAAAGTTTTGAAATCGATTTAAGGTAAAGAGGTAGTTGAAGAACAAAAACAATAGCTTGGAGGGTGGTGAAAATTTATTTTCATTCGACCAGCAATAGAAAGAAGGGAAGCCTTGAAGCAACGGTAAAATTATCTTTGTGTGACCCATATCCCATAGGTCACGAGTTCGAGCCGTAGAATCAATCATTAATTCTTGCATTAGGATCTTTGGGGTGCGATGCGTGCGAATCTTCCGCAGACCCTACATAAATATGAGATACTTGAAGCGCTGGGTTGCCCTTCGCCCTTTTAGTCCAGCAATAGAAACCTTCAAAATGTCTCCCGTTCGCTGGAATCTTTTTCAGTAAATATT
>AWOL01S0086078.1:0-15776 GCA_000715115.1 Nicotiana otophora
AGCATAATAAAAATATTTTCCAGCATACCAATAATACTAACATTATAACCAAGCCATTCCTCGCGATTTCCATCCATATGAAGTCATATACGCATCTCCAAGTTCTATCTTGTAATGCTTCATCCAAATAACTTAACCAACACATATATAAGCTTAAGCTCAAGAAATAGAGTGTTATACATACCTTAAATATTCAGAAAAAACTCAAACCAAATCTTTTCTTAGCTTATAAGCACCGGTGATGGCATCACAACACCATAGAGACTCTTTTGTTCACTTAGTCTAACCTTTGAGGATAGGTCTAGGTAAAACCACCTTGGATTAGACTTGGAACATCGGAGAGAAGTTAGATAGGTGTTGAGAGAGTTTGGTAAATTTCCTTGGTCGCAAATAGCCAAAAATGAGGCGTCCAACCCCGTTAAAAGATTCTAGGGTCGTCCACCACCAAAGTGGGTCCCATTGGGAGCTGCTAGTGCAGTCTCACGAAAATGCGAATATCTCTATACTTTGATGTCGTATCGACAAACGGTGTAATGTGTTAGAAAATAGACACATAAATATTCAACTTTTTAGGTGGAGAATCCCGTAATACCTTGTATGTTGGGAGAAGAGCTCCGCTACATTTGACCTAATTTTCAGTACATTTATGAATGTACCTTGTGATGACCTTTGTCAACTTTTGTTCCACAACTCGCTTAGATTCAAAACATAACACAAGACTATAATATGACAAAATTAAATCATAAAATAAGCTCCTTATCATGTTAATAACCCTAGTCTCACCCCAAAAGTACATGTTATAACATTCCCAACTTGTCGACTTTCGACGAAACTTATTTTCTTCTATTCGTTTAGCTTCTAAGCCTCCCAACCCTCTTGGTACTTGTTATTCATGATCTTAAATATTTGTAACCTCCAAGGTAACATGATTAACTTACTTTATGTGCTTTAAAATATAATCTCATTTCTAAGCTTACATCAATTGACTTACATGTACTCTCACATATGCAAACATGGGATGTAACATCATTCCCCCCTTTGGAACATTCATCATCTAATGTTGACTTATGCGCTTATCATTCTCATAACCTATAGCTCTTACAATTACTTTTATACTGTCCTAGCCATCTATGCAACTATTCTGTGAATAAATCCGAAGGCCAAGGAATTCTCCCTTTTGGCCTCTTTCTCACACCACGACTTGTGGTTGGAATTCATGCAATCTCGTAACTATTATTACGTTCTATCATGCATCCTGTACGACTTTGTCCTTGTATGTGCGACTTTGTGACCCTTTTCTTCTTTTTCCTCCATCCTTTTGCCAAGCTTTAGGTCACACTTTGGGAACATGTATAGAACTATGACAAGCAATCCTTCTAGGCATCTATAGGTGTACTAAAGTCCTTTTCTTGGTACTTTGTCAAACTTTCGACTATTTCTATATCTGGTTTCATAGCCTCGGTTATCTATGCTTGTAGCTTTACTAAATCTAGGTAGGTTATACTACACCATAACACTTACTTTAGTTTATTATTACCGAGATCTACTACCCAACTCCAGGTTACTCTCTCTCAGCTTATCCTATATGTATAAATCTAAGTCGTCTAATGCTTCCTCATCACTGTTCATCTTAAGAATGATGTCCTAATCTCATCTCATATTCTAATCTTATCTCAAACTTTATAACTTTTATCTATCCATTGTTGATTTAGCTTAATGTTGATCCATAATTAACCACTGATAACTTGAAACCTCTTACGTAATACATTATCACAAGGGTACAAGTCGCATCGGGGAACATCTGAAGTGATTTGCCTGATCCACCTAGGGACGATACTATACTTCAATAACCTTAGTTCATAGCCTGCTAATGTGATTCATCTTACAGGGGGGGTATTCTAATCTTTGCAATTCATGAAATCTATTTTCTTTAAATCATTACTCAATCAAAGGCATAAATGTCATCCTCTTATCAATCACAATTATACCCTTATTCTACTACCAGGGTAACATGTCATCATTTTTAATTGATCATAGTCTTAGACTCCTCTGAGTTCATTCAGGCGATACTGAGATTTTTATAACTTAAGGAAACCACAAGCTCTTTTGTTTTGATTGGCTTAATCCTGAGGCCTTACCTATTCTTGTCACCTTCTCACTCATCTTTTCTAATCCTTACTCCTATCAAGCTAAAACCTTGTTGCTCTACCATACTTTAGCTTGTGACCTACACATATCTATTCATACTACTCGAAACCTTCCTTTCACTTGCTAGCATAATATACTTCCTTTCGTGTCTTCTCAATTGTCTTTAAATGTAAGCAATTACTTTTCCTGGTCGTTCTGCCACTTGCTGCATGGATACTTAGCTTATATTAGTGCCTGCGAATACTGGAATTCCCTGTAACTCATATGATTTCAAGGTTAACTTTTGCCTTCCGTTCATTAGTCACGATAGGTGCCACTTTCTTATGGAGTGCATCCAATGTTGTAGTGAGACTTTTGTTACAAGACCATTTATTCTTCAAGTTACTTTACTTAGGTTGAGGCTTTCTTCCTTATTTCCTCAGCTAGTCTTTCCTTGTAGTACTTAGGTGAGACCCTCTGAGTCTTGTAAAGCTGTGAGCTTATAACATCATATACCGAAGGGGAGGTGCCTTGGTGTATGTTGTTTGCTGATAATATAGCTCTGATGTATGAGATGATAGGCGACGTTAATGAGAGGTTGGAGGTTTGGAGACAGATCCTCGAGTCTAAAGGTAGAAAGTTGAGTAGGACTGAGACCAAATATCTGGAGTGCAAGTTCAGCTATGTGACGTGAGAAGAAGACTTGGACGCGAGGCTTGACTCACAAGTCTTCTCAAAGAGAGGTATTTTCAAATACCTTGGCTCAATTATCCAGGGGGTGGAGAGATAGATGAGGATGTCACGCATCGTATGGGGGTGGGGTGGATGAAATGAAGGTTATCGTCTGCAGTACTATGTGACAAGAATGTGCCACTACAACTTTATGGCAAGTTATAAAGAGAGGTGGCTAGACTGGCCATATATTATGGGGTAGAGTGTTGGCCAGTCAATAATTCGCACATCTAGAAGAATAAAGTGGCAGAGATGAGGTTGTTCAGATGGATGTGTGGGAACACTAGGTTGGATAAGATTAGGAATGAAGATATTCAGGAGAAGTTGGGCATGGCTCCCATAGATGACAAGATGCAGGAAGCAAGGGTTAGATAGTTTGGGAACGTGCGGAGGAGAAGCCAAGATGATCTGGTTAGGAGGTTTGAGCAGATGGCTTTGGTGGTTATGAGAAGAGTAGAGGGAGGCCTAAGAATTATTGGGGTGAAGTGATCAGGCAGGACACGGCTCCACTTCAGATTTTCGAGGACACTGCTCTTTATAGGAAGTTGTGGAGGTTGAGCATTAGGGTTGAAGGTTAGGAAGGAGTCAAGCATTTTTCTCTTTCGTCCCGAAGAGGGGATTAGTCTCTTAGGGTATTGTCTTGGACTATTAGTTGTGTATGTTAACTCCGCACTATTTTTCCATTTTTTCACTGTATTGTGGCATTATTATTGGTTGTTGTTATTACTTTTCCATCTATTTTCTTTTTCCTATGATGCTTATATTATTTTTCTGATTCTTTTTGCTATCACAAACTCTGTTGTCTATTTTCGTCTACTTGAGTTGAAGGTCTCCTCGAAATAGTCTCTCTACCCCTTTGAAGTAGGGGTAAGCTCTAAGTACATTCTAACCTCCCAGACCCCATCTATAGGATTTTACTGGGTTGTTTTTGTTGACAAAAGTTCCCAAAACTTCTCTTCAAATTCAATGGATTGGATTTTAAATCTCCTAAATAATCATGTTATGTAATAAAAAAGAATCAAAATCTCTTACCCAATAGTTTGTATGAACATGACTCTACAAAATCGCCTTCCACCGAGTTTAGGGCTCAAAAATGTGATAAAATGAAGCTATGTCCCGAAATATACTACATATATTCAGCTGCAGATATCGCATTTGCAACAAGAGGTTTGCAAATGCGACACATGCATCGCAAATGCAAAGCCTACCCCGACCCTGAGCCTATCGCAAATGCAAACCTAGCAGGCTCACAAGTGCGAGAAAGCAATCGCGAAGGCGGCCTGCTCCAGTCCCAGCTCCCCATTAAAAATGCGATCAGGGAGTTCGCATATGCGAACCCAGAACCCAATGCAAATGCGATATTAGTTCCGAAATTGCATAAGTTGGTCCCCTAGTGCAAAATCACAAAAGCGAGCAGAATCTCATAAATGCGGTAATCACAAATGCGACCATTTCCTCGCAAATGCGAGAACAGAACACTTGCAAAAATCCTAACTTCTCTCAAACTCTTCGAGACGCATCCAAAACTCACCCAAGCCCTCAGGGATCCACTCCAACCATTTGCACAAGTACATAATCATCATACGAACTCAGTTGCGGGATCCAAATACCAAAATAACGTCCAAAACCATTAATCGGACAACAGAACACACGAAAACAAACTCAGAATGACACCAAACTTTGCAGACATGTTCCAAATGAAAAAACGAAGTCGTACAAAGCCACAAAACCAAAATCCGATCCTGATAGACATAAAGTCAAACCATGGAAACTTAGGAAAATTCTAAATCTTCAAATTGTCAACTTTCCCCAAATGTACCAAATAAGCCAAGAAACCACTAAATCCAATTTCGAGCATATGCCTAAGTCCAAAATTACCATATGGTCCTATTGGAATAATAAAACCTCCGTCCCGAGGTCAAATACACAAAATTCAATCTTGGTCAACTCTTCCCACTTAAAGCTTCTTAGTTGAGAATCATTCTTCCAAATCAATCATGAACTGTCAAGGAACAAAAATAAACTATACGCATAAGTCATAATACACCATATATTTCTACGCATGACCTCCAAACACCTAACTGAATACAAATTCTCATAATAATTTGTCGGGTCAATACATTCTCCCCTACTTAAACATATGTTGATCCTCGAATGTGTGAAGAATCATCCCAAAGCCATCAAGTCACTGTATAAACTCACCATGCCCTTACCCATGTGTGATCTCACTTCATCCCAATCTATAAAAGTTTGACAACACAATCTAACTGATGATCATTACTTTACATTAGTTCACAACCTTTAAAACCCAATCTAAAACATCCCAAATTAATTATGAGACATGATTCTCGCATATATATGATGTATATGTCAGTATTAAACTGCATCAAGTCGTAGCCATATCCCAAGTGTATTCAAATGATATTCCACATAACTTAGATACACATAGCCATAGCTTCCGACCACAATAGTCATTCAAATAGCAAATACTGTACCAGTATCTAACATCCTATCACTAAAAACCTTGTTCCAAATCTTCGAACACACCCAATGATGAAAGAAACACACAAAAACTCATAACCCCCCATCACATCAACCAGTCATGGATCTCTCTTGCATGACAAGTACCAAAGCCAAAATCTAGGCTGACTAAAGACACTGTTGTTCCAAACATAGCTTAATCAAATATGATGGCACTCAATTCAGCTCATCCAATACAAGCTGCTCTACCAATATTCCACACAAATCCTACCTTGAGTCGCATACCATGCAACAAGTGCATCAAACAAGTGACATATTCTGATGTTCCCAATAATTAAAGAGAATCAAATGAGAGAACCATCCTGCAAGCTCAACATATACGACCATGAAGCGCAATGCAGTGAAGCCATCACACAGGGGAGAAAATCAACACAAGAATTAAGCCCAAAGGATCGTATCCTAACATAACTCAGATATGATGCGTGACCCAATCGAAACACCTATACACATAGGATACGTCGAGCCGTGATGCTCATTATCAACAACCATATACACATCAACAACAAACACGCGAAGTGCATGACCATAACCATGCAAAAATGGATAGCACAATATACCACAAATAGAAAGAACACAACCAAGGCGCAATCAACGATTTAACACCCCGAGAATCATCTCGCTCGAATTTCGCCACAAGGCCCCCAACAGAATCGCATCAGGTAAAAGTAGTCAACAGATTACAACCCATCATAGCATATGAGAGTAACACATGGAACATATCAGCACACGAATAAGATCCACTCCAACTGATAACATATCCCTCCACAATAACTGTGTTGGGTAGATAAATCCGCCATGATGTAGAATACACTTTCTCATTAGGCCCACCAATGGCCTCCAAATCAGTTCCGATCCTCCCAAAATAGGTAGATAACAATAGCAATTTGCATAATAATCGATCTATAACACATGCCTATGAGAATCCGCTTCGCTTCAAATCCCTAGAATACCATAATCTCCCTATCCCAACTACATTATTCAAATTACTAACAAATTCATCATACACAATTTTTCCACGAGAAATACTTCCCTAATTCCTTATTACCACAGAGATAAATCTGAACATCAGTATTCAATCAATCGAGCCATTAGCGTAATACATGTTAGGCATCTGCAAGTCAAAGCACAATGCACCTTTTGGAGTGCGCACCCTTCTTAGGTGGTACCAGTATCTAACTAGCATTCTTCTAAACACATGTAACCGTCCATGCTATCTAGAACTCGTGACCCCATACAGGAGAAAAATCATAACACGCAACATGTTCCTTATGCCGCTTGCAGACATCTAGCCCAAGCCGTCCTCGACACTATCAAGAACTATTCGAAACCTGTCCACACATAACTAAGCAATCAGAACTGAATTTTCCAAACTTAACCAATTCATGCAAGCAGTCAAATCTAAGTGTATTGACACAAAACACTGGTAAAGCATCACCACACCAAAGGAACAAATTACTTTTATTATTATGCTGACCCTACACTACCAAGATAACCAATTTCTTCAAATCCTCCTCAACTTGCCTTCAAGTTAACACTTCTCCTTTCCGGTACACTATGATCCTAAACCAAAGATCACCGCAAGAGATCCTAGCGCGAACCACGTCATCTAAAAGCCCATAAACCATTGTATTTATAAGGCCCCGTAAAACTTTACCTAAAACCCGGGGTTTCGTGGTGCCGAGGTAGGCGTATGTGTTAATGATAGCTGGGGTACAAAATTATTTGGTTGAACAGTACCCTGGGGAGTTGAAGGAAAATGCTTTGCAGAAATAGGCATTTCTGCGGCCCACTATGTGGCTGTAGTATCGCTCTGCAAGTCACAAAATGGCCGCAGAGTGAGGCAGTCAATTAGGCAACTTTTGGATGTCATTTCGCGGCCAATTATGCGACCGTAAAATGATTTCGCGAACAGTACATCGATTGCAGAACCAGCATGGAGATTGTTCGGAGGGAAGTTCTGCAGCGTATTATACGACCGCAGAACGGGTCTGTGGGCCACAAAACGGCCGCAAACCAAGGAGTTGTGCCCAAATCTGGAGGACCATTTTGTGGACCGCAGAAGCATTATGCGGTCGCATATGCGACCACAGACCTGTGACGGGGCTCTTTTTTTTAATTTTGCAACCCGACCCCATTCTAATAAAACACCATTGGGGATAATCTTAAAGGGGAAAAACATATATTTCTATAGTGAGGGAGTGTCATAGAGTGATAAAAGGCGTTCCTAAGCTTCATCCACCAATTCTTACTCAAATCTTGGATGATTAATAAGTAAAGCACACTAGGTCTTCATCCTAGAGGTAAGATTCTATACCCTAACCCTTAATTTCGAAATTTAACTAGAAATGGGAAATTAGTTAGATAATTCATGGGTATGGGAGTTGTTTATTTTGCATGCATGTGTTATCGTGGGATCTAGGGAGATTGTTGACCTAAAAAGGGGAAAGCATGGGTTGTGGGTTGATGGAATCCTCCATAAAAGGACCTTGTAACCATAATATGCACCTAGTGTTCGATAAAATGCTCGAATGAGCTAGAACCACGATCATCTTCCTAATTTTGGTTCAATTTGTTACATTTCTAAAATAGATCGAAGTTGCTAAGAATTCCAGAACATTTTAGAGTCTAAATACTCTCAAGTGAGTTATGTTGGCTAAACTCTTCTCTTTAAATTGAACCACATAATATCCATGTAAGTCCCGAGTTGCTCATTGTGAATCGATTAACCCGGAAAAGTTGATGTCAAAAGATATCCGTGATCAATATATAATTCGATGCTCTTTTTATGTTGTACTACTATTTGAGAATGTGTTCAAAGTATGGCTTGCATAACTAAATGCCTTACTTCAAGTTGTGTTAAAAGTGAAAGCTAATGAAAATTGTGTAGGAAACCGTAATGCGCCTAACACTCTTATTTGCTCATATGTGTGCTTAAATGTCTTGAATAGAAATGCCTTGTTATTGGAAAGTCCATGATAATGGTTGAAAGTAAAAAGGTGTACATGAAATACCAAACATGAAATACGAAATACGTAATACGCAATGTGAAATATGAAACACGGCCAACGTGCCAAGAGAAATAATACAATTGTGACCACTAGTGCCAATAAAATGAAGAGAAGTGCAAGAAATATGAAACGAGATGATCGATAGAAGAGGATGATGTCTCACATGAGACGGCCTAGCCGATCGATCGTGATCGGATGCCATGCCGCACACATGGCAGTGACTATATTTGAAATTGTAATCAAAACTGTAAATAGTGGTGTATCGGTACTAAAGATCTACCAACTTAAAATTTGGAAATTTAATTGAAAACTTATCTCATTCCTAATTTGATATTTGGTAACTGCTTGAGGCTTTTACTGATATCATGTTTGTCCTAACTTGCATTACTGTTCGTTCTTATGAGAGGGTGTTTAGTCATATATACTAGTACTATTCGATAGTTCTAACGTCCCTTTTTCTGGGGGTGCTGCATATTTCATGGATGCAGGTGGTTCCACAATAGGCTGCATTAATCAGTGATAGCGACACACTCTCTTCCCAGCTGACTTGGTGAGCCCCACTTCACTCGGGGTCATCTATCTTTTGTTCATTATATCATTATGTTTTGAGGTATAGCCAGAGCCTTGTTGCCGACACTATCATTGTACTATTTTTATTTATTAGAGGCTCTGTAGACATATTGTGGGTGTATGTGGGTGCTGGGAACGTCAAACAAATTATGTTGTGTTTTGATCACTTGTTCCACTCAAACCATGAGAATGTGTGCATTTTAAGACTTATTAAATCAAGTAACTAATGGTAATAAATTTGGTATTGTCTACATGATCTCCTTATTGGTTAAATAACAAAGATACGTGTTTTCTTTAAATCATGGCAGAGTTTGGGTAGAAAGTAATCAACAGGCTTGCTTGACCGGGTTCACTCGGTTGAGCGCCGGTCACGCTCCCCGAGTTTGGGGCATGACAAACTTGGTATCAGAGCCTAAGGTTTTAATGTGTCCTAGGATATCTCGGAGCCATGTCTAGTAGAGTCCTTTTTATCAGTGTGTTGTCGAACACATCTATAATTAGAAGTCTACTTGGACATTTAGGAATAATACCCTTCTTTGATGTTCTTGATCATGCGATAAAGCTGATTGTACGATTGTTCCTCCTTTAACTCATGCATTGCTCTAACGTTCAGTAAATGGTGCCTAAGAAGAAGGTAAGAACTAGTGTCATGCCCCAAACCTGGGGATGCGTGGCTGGCACCCAGTGTCGTATTGGCCCGAGCGAACCACTCTGTAACTTATGATCGTTCGACTAAAACTAGAACACACATAGATCGAGTTAACCGAACTCATTCCTTTTGTAACTATCATGGGCCCACATGGCCACTACTCATAATGTACAACTGTAAGTGGGAAAACACTGTATCAATGAACAACCTTTCTTAAAGCATGAATGCATATGGGTCGTCAAGGTCTTTGACATACTATACAAAATGAACCTCTGTCTACAAAGCCTCTAAAATTATTTGACATCGAATGGGACAGGGTATCGGCCTACCCATAAGTCTGTAGAAAAACTCTGACACAATGACTTATAGACTCGGCTGCACTATGAATGAGGTGGAGTCTTACCGATCCTTCGCTGAATGCTGACCTCGTCTGCTATGAGGGCTTGTCAAACTGATTATCTATACTGTAGGCATGAATGCAGCGTCCCCAACAAAATGACATTAGTAAAAATAATGTACTGAGTATGTAAGGGAGAACTGAAACATATCCATAAGTCAACATTAATTAAAGACATATAGAGAATCAACCTGAATCTCTGAAGTGCCACCAAATATGCATACTTATTATACGCATATATATATATATATATATATATATAATGCTTCTATTTGAGGCTATTATCCATATCGCATGATGCATGACTTCCCAACTTATCAGTAGTAACAACCCGACCGGCCGTAGCGCGGTGGTAAATGCATGACTCCCTGACCGACCGTAGTTCGGTGGTAAATGTATAACTGCCCAACCGGCTGTAGCTCGGTGGTAAATGTGTTACTGCCCAACCGGTAGTAGCTCGGTGGTAATTGTGTAACTGCCTAACCGGCCATAGCTCAGTGGTAAATATGTAACTTCCCAACCGGCCGTAGCTCGGTGGTAAATGCATGAAGATGCATGTATCACTATATTATAAACATTAACATCTTTATCAAATACCTCAATAGGGAACTAGATACATAGTTAAACATACATGAATATAACTTTACCGGAATGAATAACATAGATATCCTTAACTGCTAAGAGTAGAACCACTTATGGAATAACATTACGTTTATGTATCATTACTTGGATCATGCCAGAAGGAATGAAGGGATAGCCTTAACATACCTGAACCAATTTTCTTGACAATCCCTCTAACACACATCAATTGCGACAATATGTAACGGCCGATTGATATAGAGAAAACTCCGTATGATATTCTTAAGAAATATTGCACTGTACTCCCTTACAATCGCAAATCCCAAGTTGCTATAGTATCAAATGGTCTCCGTATGGAATGTTTGAGCAACTACGTTGCTATTGCAAACCATTAGCTTTGCTGAAGCTTTCCTTCTTCATTTAGTAGATGAAAGCAAATGATTTTGTGAATTTGAAGGGTTACCTTTAACCCTTTAGGTGTGGGCCCCACTAGGATGACTAATGTCACATAATCTACATAATTATGCCACCTTTCACTTATAATATAAGAGTCATAATGTTGGATTGGTGGGCTGCAACGTTAAGGTTGGGGGCTTATCCAAAAGATTTATCCACCAATTCCTTAATCAACTTGTTAATCTCCCATTAACCAATAATTACCCAATTATCCACATAATTGGAAATTATCTCAAATTACTTAAAATACTACTCACTTTTAACACACTTTGTACACTTTACTATCATGGTGATGTGGTATCTTGTATGGAACTAGTCTATAAATATGGTGTATTGTAGCTTGGACCGTATTTTATCTTTAAACTATCAAACTTCGAATAATTATCCGTATTTTATCTACAAGGTTTCCTACTTCTACAAAATAAAAACTAACTACAGTGAATCAAACGAAACCCTTGGAAAAGAATCGCGGCACAAAGAAAAACCAAGGGAGAATTGATACACTACCTAACAAAAGATTTTTTTTTTTGTATTTTTCTTTCGACTCTAATCCCTCAAGAAACATGTCGAATGATATCCATCGTCGGGAAAAATAAAAAAATTTAAAATTTTCATGTTTGTTTTTCAATTTGTTTCTACTACTCAAACTAACAAAAGACAGAAAATAAAACTAACTAAAGCAACAACTAAGACTAATATACATACAACATACAAATATCCCCCACCCCACACTTTAAGTTGTGGCATGTCCCCATTGCACACAATTAAAAAGCATAAGGTAGAGGAAACTTCCCTGAATATCTAGTCGGGATCTGAATCAAAATCGGGATCCATTCCACGCGCCCGAACTAGTGCACACATCTATGCAGACAACTTCTTTTCAGCCTTCTTGGGGTATACCCCACACTTATCCTTTTCACTAAATGCAACCTTCTCTTTCACACCCTTCACCTTCCACTCAACACTTGCAACTGACTTCTCCTTTTCACCCGCTTTTCTGCATCCATCTTGAACGTTATAGTCTCTCCCCCCACTCTAAGCATGAGCTTTTTCTCATGTATATCTAATATTGCTCTACATATTGCTAATAATGGTCTTCCTAGGATGAGGGGTATATCCTTATTCTCCTCCATCTTCACCACTATAAAGTCTACTGGAAATACAAACTTATCCACCCACACTAAGACATCTTCAACTATCCCCTCGGGTGTTTTCTATTTTGATCTGCCAGTTGCTGATTGATATTGGTGCATACCTTATCTCTCCAATCTCATTCTATAGTTTCATGTAAATTGACAAAGGCATTAGATTCATTGAGGCACCAGGATCACATAAAGATTTATCAAAGTTAAGAGTGCCTAAAGAGCAAGGTATAGTAAAACTCTCTAGATCTCCACACTTTTGTGGGAGTTTGTTTTGAATGATCACACCGCAATGCTCTGTGAGCTTGACTACCGATGTATCTTCTATCTTCCTCTTCTTTGTAAGGATCTCCTTCAAGAACTTTGCATAAGCTTGCATTTGTGAGAGAACTTCGGTGAATGGCACGTTTACATTAAGCTGTCTCAGCATATCTAAAAATCCCTCAAACTGCTTGTCCAACTTTTCTATATAGAGCTTTTAGGGAAAAGGTAAAGCATGTATGTGCTTGGTCTCTTCATTGGAGTCCTCCCTTCTTGAAGTTTCCTCCTTCTTATTTTTCTCTACTCCCTTCTTACCTTTCTTCTTCTTACCATCTTCAATTTTCAGGTCCTCCCTTCTTTCTTTTTCAGGTATTACCTATTTTTGACTGGAGTGGGATCTTTCAATACTTGCGTGCTTCTCAAGGTCACAACATTTATCGTTTCTTTGGGATTCTTTTCAGTATCAGCTGGCAGAGTACCTGGGATTCTTTTAGAAAATATATTTATAATTTGTCGCACTTGTCTCTCCAAGTTACGCAAATCTATTCCAAGTTCTTTAATAGTTGCACCATAAGCATCTAATCTCTCATCTATCTTGATAATGAAAGACTTCATCAAATTTTCTAACCCAGTCTAAATTGAGACTGAGACTACAGCCTCTCCTGAAATTTGGAGTTATTTTGTTGCCATGCATTTGCTGTACCTGAGGTGAACTCCATGAAAACATGGGGTGCTTCTGACACATTGCATTGAAATTATAATTACCCGCATCATTAACTTCCTCCATGGTAGCCTAACACTCATGAGTAGGGTGTCCTATTCGACATATACCACAGGCTGTATGAGGCTCGTTATGTATCGAGGCTAAGGTCAGATTCCATATTTCTTTGGCCATGGCATCAAGCTGTACCTGCACAGATGTGTTAGCATCAACCTGGTGAACACCAATTGATCTTCTTCTTTCAGCAATCTCCGAGTGACACTGATTTGCATCTTCAGATAACTCATCTAGAATTGTGACTATCTCTTCTGGAGTCTTTTTCATCAACGGACCTCCAGCAGGATTGCTCAATGTTCTATGTGAGGTTGGTGTCAATCCATCCCAAACGTCTTGGAGTTGCATCCAGAGTTCAACACTGCTATGTTGACACTTTCGCACAAATCTCCTTAAACCTCTCCCCAGCTTCAAACACAGTTTTAGCCTCGTTCTGCAAAATTTATGGATTTCTCTCCTAAACTTTCCCGTCTTAGCTGAGGAGAAATATTTAGCAAGAAATTTTCTGGTCATCTCCTCCCATGTTCTAATTGATCACTGGGGCAAGCTTCGAAGCTAATGCTTTGCATCATCTTTGAGAGTGAAGGGGAATGCCCTTAGGTAAACTGCATCTTGTGACACACCATTATATTGAAAGGTGTTCATGATCTCCTCGAAGTCTATTAGATGATTGTTTGGATCTTTGTTCTACTTTCCTCTGAAGACACAACAATTTTGAAGGGTTTGAAGTAACCCTTTCTTCAACTTAAAATTATTAGCTGCAACCGAGGGTGGTCTCATAAATTAAACCCCTTGGACGAGAGCTATGTTTCTGATTTGGTCTGCACCTAAGGGCTGATTCTGTGCCATTCTCCGTGTCCTCACTTCTTCATATGTAATTTATGTATCTCTAATAGCTTCTTCTTTAGCATCCCTTGCAGTCTTTTCTCTTCGTTGGGTTTCCTCCATCGCAGCCAAATCTACATTATCATCATCTCCGTCCATTTTCTTTGGTTGAGGATTTCCCAACCTTCTCTATATACTTAGGGAGACTTGTTTCCTTCCTCAACTGTCGCAGTTGTCTCTCTATTTATGGCTTGTATGGTTGCACTTCTTTCCCAGACGATCTAGTCATGCACCAATCTAACCTTNTAACTGGCCGTAGCTCGGTGGTAAATGTGTTGCTGCCCAATTGGCAGTAGCTCGGTGGTCAATGTTTAACTGCCCAACCGGCCGTAGCTCGGTGGTAAATATGTAACTTCCCAACCGGCCGTAGCTCGGTGGTGAATGCATGAAGACGCATGTATCACTATATTATAAATATTAAAATCTTTATCAAATACCTCAATAGGGAACTAGATACATATTTAGACATACTTGAATATAAATTTACCTGAATGAATAACATAGATATCCTTAACTGCTAAGAGTAGAACCACTTATGGAATAACATTACGTTTACGTATCGTTACTTGGATCATGCCAGAAGGAATGAAGGGATAGCCTTAACATACCTGAACCGATTTTCTTGACAATCCCTCAAACACACGTCAATTGCGACAACATGTAACGGCGGATTGATATAGAGAAAAATTCGTAAGATATTCTTGAGAAATATTGCATTGTACTCCCTTAGAATCGCAAACCCCACGTTGCTATAGTATCAAATGGTCTCCGTATGGAATGTTTGGAGCAACTACTTTGCTATTGCAAACCATTAGCTTTGTTGAAGCTTTCCTTCTTCATTTAGTAGATGAAAGCAAATGATTTTGTGAATTTTAAGGGTTACCTTTAACCCTTTAGGTGTGGGCCCCACTAGGATGACTAATGTCACATAATCTACATAATTATGCCACCTTTCACTCATAATATAAGAGTCATAATGTTGGATTGGTGGGCTGCAACGTTAAGGTTGGGGGCTTATCCAAAATATTTATCCACCAATTCCTTAATCTACTTGTTAATCTCCCATTAAACAATAATTACCCAATTATTCACATAATTAGAAATTATCTCAAATTACTTAAAATACTACTCACTTTTAACACACGTTGTACACCTTACTATCATGGTCATGTGGTATCTTGTATGGCACTAGTCTATAAATACGGCTATTATAGCTTGGACTATATTTTATCTTAAAACTGTCAAACTTCGTATAATTATTTGTATTTTATCTACAAGGTTTCCTACTTCTACAAAATAAAAACTAACTACACCGAATCAAACAAAACCCTTGGAAAGGAATCGCGGCACAAAGAAAAACCAAGGGAGAATTGATACACTACCTAACAAAAGATTTTTTTTTTGTATTTTTCTTTCGACTCTAATCCCTCAAGAAACATGTCGAATGATATCCATCGTCGGGAAAAATAAAACATTTTAAAATTTTCATGTTTTTTTCAATTTGTTTCTACTACTCAAACTAACAAAAGACAAAAAATCAAACTAACTAAAGCAACAACTAAGACTAATATACATACAACATACAAATATCCCCCACCCCACACTTTAAGTTGTGGCATGTCCCCATGGCACACAATTAAAAAGCATAAGGTAT
>AWOL01S0086086.1:0-45385 GCA_000715115.1 Nicotiana otophora
ACTTGCTCTCAGCCCTAGAATAATCTCAGAGGTAGTACAGTTCAAGCCTGATATCATACATGCGTCATCTCCTGGTATAATGGTAAGATTTCAGTTGTTCTTTTTATTTTCTTTCAGTTATATTCCTGTAGTTGCTATCAAAAAGTTTACGGGGAATTAAAATTTGCCAGCTTATCCTAGATAACGTTTTCCTTGTTTTAGGTATTTGGTGCTCTTATCATTGCGAAACTTCTATCTGTGCCGATTGTAATGTCTTACCACACGCATGTGCCAGTGTAAGTTCACTCCTTTCTTTTGGTTCTTATCTCATTTCTATATTGGAATATCTGATATCTTAAATATACAACATTAACCATGAAACAAAAGGTTTATCGAAAACTGATCTTCCTCATGGAGAACACTAAGCAAATAGTATATGAAGCTAGAACTATTTACGATATATCACTGGATGTCTTTACTTTGATCCTATTTACTTTTCCCTTTTTTTCTCTGAATAAGTACTCTAATCCTCATTCTTGTTCTTCAGGTACATACCCAGATACACCTTTAGTTGGCTGGTTCAACCAATGTGGATGATTATAAGTATGTCAGTTGAACAATATCTTCTAAATTAGCTCTTGTCTTACTTCTCTACTTCTCGATACTAATTAAGATATATTTACTGCTTACCAGAGTTTCTACATGGAGCTGCTGATCTTACACTGGTTCCATCTGCTGCTATCGCAAAGGATCTGGAAGCTTATAAGGTAACAAAAGGTAAAAGGCAGAAACTTCAACTATTCAATTGCTTTCCAATAATGATTTTATTAATTAGTGATAGGAGAAAGTAAAGAAAACCTCCATCTTATCTGTTCTGTCAAAGCAGTTTTTTCTGGATTCAGATGCTTTTACCCATTAAAGCGTTCAGCTTTTAACAAGTTGATCATTCTTTCTGCCTTTTTTGTTCATTCTCAGCTAACAGAATACGTTTGTGGAATAAGGGTGTCGATTCCGAGAGCTTCCACCCCCGTTATCGGTCTCATGAAATGCGACTAAGACTAAGGTAGGACCTTTTCAGCTGAAATTTGATCCAGTGCGAAGCAATCTTTAGTATGTGCTGATAATTCTTCTCCTTTGCTCCTGCTACTATTCGAAATTAGTAATGGAGAATCCGATAAACCTTTGATAGTCCATGTTGGACGACTTGGAGTTGAGAAGAGTTTGGATTTCCTCAAAAGGTACAGCTCTTCCTTCATTCATATAGGGGGGAAAAGACTTGGACTTTTTGGAGAGTGTATTTATCAAGCAAACTATGTGCTTGATTAAGCTAATATGAAAATATCGGTAACTTGCACATGACATTTGAGAATGATTTTGAAACAGGGTCATGGATAGACTTCCAGATGCTCGCATTGCTTTTATTGGAGATGGGCCATACAGGTTAGTTGCAACTACTGTTTTGCTTCTTAATTTCCGAACATCAGCATGAATGTTTTCATGTTCTTTGCTATGAAAGTACACTAAATCTTGTCACTTGTACCATAATGAAAGTTCAGTCTAAACTTTTATGGGGTGACAATGTTATGCATGCAAAGACACGACTGTACCCTTTTGGCCTTTTGGGGTTATTTACCTGGTCGTAGTATTGCCAGAAGTGTTACTCAGGTTGTGTGTTAAAAAATTAAAGCAGACTTCCAATTTTAAGAAATGGAAAACTTTCCCCAAAATCTTACCTGAAACTTCCTGTGTCAAAATTCTGATAGTAATGTTTTGACTTTTGACATGGGGGTTGGGGCGGGGGCGGGTTGGGTTTCCTCAATTTGTAATGGTACAGTAACTAGTATTTTCCATTTTTTTGGTTAATTGGTTAGGATTTCTTATTTTGTTAAGGAGTACTTGTGTTTATTAATTCAACGCGATAGAGAACTGTAATGGTTTCCTCAATTTGTAACGGTACAGTAACTAGTATTTTCCATTTTTTGGTTAAGTGTTAGGATTTCTTATTTTGTTAAGGAGTACTTGTGTTTATTAATTCAACGCGATAGAGAACTGTAATGGTTTCCTCAATTTGTAACGGTACAGTAACTAGTATTTTCCATTTTTTGGTTAAGTGTTAGGATTTCTTATTTTGTTAAGGAGTACTTGTGTTTATTAATTCAACGCGATAGAGAACTGTAATGGTTTCCTCAATTTGTAACGGTACAGTAACTAGTATTTTCCATTTTTTGGTTAAGTGTTAGGATTTCTTATTTTGTTAAGGAGTACTTGTGTTTATTAATTCAACGCGATAGAGAACTGTGTAAGAAGTTGAGTTCACCACATTATTCAGTCGCTGACAAATCCAGATTCTTGAAAGTGGCTGGGAAGTACTCTGGTGTTCACAATGCAGGTGGTGCGCTTATTACGTTCCTCATGTGCACTGCAGATACTCGATGTTTTATTATAATTTAGGTCAGATTATATTTTCTGGGATTTTCCTTGTCAGAAGTTAGTTATCTACCTTCATGGCAGAAATAATATAGTTAAATATTGTTGAGAAATATATAGTATCTTACAAGGCGAAGCCAGCAGCACTTTTTGATAGTACATGGCTGTTTGCTAGCAAGAATTTACTGTCAAATGGCCCCCAGGGCTTTGGTTCGATGGTAAAGGTAGCATAACGCTGGATGTGTGGTAAGCACATGCCATGAGTTCGAATCCTGCTGTGAACCAAGTGTGGTATTTAAGCGTAGAAGGGTAGAGGTCAGGTCCATTATCCACTAAGTTCCCGGAGCTGTAAACAGCATATTTTTCGGTTATAGAGAAAAAAGGAATCTACTATTGAATGCTGAATTAACTAAGAATGTGTATAACTGGAAGCCATTGCTGTTTCTTATAATAAAAGAGTGTCTTTGAGAAAACAATGTTTCATGTTTTCTCAAACATTATAATGAGACATAATTTACGTTCTCTTCACTTCTTGTAGGGAGGAATTGGAGAAAATGTTCCATGGCATGCCTGCCGTGTTCACAGGTATGTTACTAGGAGAGGAGCTTTCCCAAGCATATGCCAGCGGAGATGTTTTTCTTATGCCTTCAGAGTCAGAGACACTGGGGCTCGTCGTTTTGGAGGCCATGTCATCAGGGCTTCCTGTAGTAGCTGCCCGTGCCGGTGGAGTTCCAGATATCATCCCTGATGATCAGCAGGGCAAGATTGGGTATCTGTTTAATCCTGGGGACCTTGACGACTGCATGAGCAAACTAGTGCCTCTTTTGCGCGACGCTGAATTGAGAGAAACTATGGGGAAAACTGCACGCATAGAAATGGAGAAATATGACTGGAAAGCTGCAACAAGAACGATTCGTAACGAACAGTACAGTGCAGCCATTTGGTTCTGGAAGAAGCAGAGAGCAGTATTCCTGAGACCATTTCAATGGATGTTTAGGTGTATATTCGCAGCTCCAGAAGTCGACTATAGGTGATCGATCCATTGCTCGTATTTTATTTGTCTAAAAGGATAGAGTTTTTCAATGGTTTGCAAGTTGTATCCTTCATAGCTTGTGTTTGTAGAATATAGACCTGAAAATGTGTTATGAAATTTGCTGTCATTGTTTGTACAATGTAGACCTCAAAGACCGGTCTGTTGTGCTGTTATGTATTAAATTGGACCTATGTACATGTAAGTTTTAGTAGTTTCATAAAGATTTGAATTTAGTGAACTGCATATTCTACTGTAGAAATCAATCAAACTCTATGAAACTACAGGTTCTCAATAGAAGTGAGCAAGATGTAGAGTTGAATTTAATATGTTCGTCGAATTTCATATGATTTGAAAGTTTTGTGGCACTTATATACCTGTACTAATGAAATGTCTATTAGTACTATTTTGTTCACCTTGATGTTTAAAAAGGTATGATATTTTGTAGGGAAAAGGGCCAAATATACCCTTCTACTTTCATATATTGTCTATATTTAACCTCCGTTATATTATCAGGACAAATTTACCCCTATCGTTATACTATTAGGCCAAATTTACCCCTACAATCAGCAAAATTTTAAAAATACCCCTTGATCTGTTAAGTAATCCAAAATCTCCCAAATTTCTTTTATTTAAATCACTTGGTATTTTTTTTGATCCACTATTTTTGAAATAATTGGCATTTACCTGCTTTTTGAATTAGAGAAAAAAAATTAAATATACAACCGAATAAACAAAGTATAGTAAATTGAAAAATTTAAATTAGGTAGTTTTTCTAAATTCTAAAAGTATTTACGACATCCCAATTTTAATGAATTCATTGCACAAAATGTATGGAGACTTTGCAAGTATTAGTGATTGAAGTTGAAGTTCTTCGGAGACTTTACATTTTCTAATTCAACTTTGCTTTAATTAAATGCCTACACATTGTGCACTCTTAAATTAGTCGATCGAACTCTATACTATCCAGGCAATAACAAAATATATTTGAATATACATGTACATACATGATGATTAGTTGCATATAATACACAATAAATAAACCCACTAAATTTTATGATATGTATATGATTAAAAAATAAATAAAATTATAAACCAATTTTATATATTACAAGAAGAGAAATGGGTGCATTGGTAATTAAAAACAATTATGAATAATTTGTATAGTCTAGTAACTTTAGCATTCACATCAATAGTAATTTTTAAAAATAATGGAGCAAGAAGAACAACAAGTGATTTAAATAAAAAGAATTTAGGAGATTTTAGATTACTTAACAGATCAAGGGGTATTTTTAAAAGTTTGCTGATTGTATGGGTAAATTTGGCCCAATAGTATAACGAAAGTTAAATGTAGACAATATATGAAAGTAGAAAGGTATATTTGGCCCTTTTCCCTATTTTGTATGACAATTGATGGATAGTGTAATCTTTATCCAAATTATCTTATCCAGAATAAGAGGTCATTGTAAGAGGAGTAATTCTATCAAAAAGGACAAATGCTGAAAAAAGATAGATGAATTTGACATGAAACTTACCTTTCCATAATTACGTAACCCAAATAGGCTCTTTTAACATACTTCCATTGCCTAAATTTGTAATGTGAACAATCCTTCACACGTGTTACCAAAATCACAAATCTTGTTCATTGCCCGCTTCAAACATTC
Organism: Nicotiana otophora; assembly: GCA_000715115.1. Lineage (NCBI taxonomy): Eukaryota > Viridiplantae > Streptophyta > Magnoliopsida > Solanales > Solanaceae > Nicotiana > Nicotiana otophora. The sequence continues at coordinate 5,101 of AWOL01S0086086.1, forward strand.
AAACCCAAAAGAGAGGTTTTATCGACTGCAAATTTGAGCTGCTGACATCATCTCGTTTTCGATTAAGACTTTGTAAATGACATTTTCTGTTTAAAAGTCTTTTCCCTAAACTTAGGATTTCTTTCGGTTATACACCTATGAGTTACACCGAGTCCGAAACCAAAATGTGATTTTTTTGGACGCAAGGTATAAAAATAGGTGGAAAACAATAACATGTGACCATTTTATTTATAGCGTATGGATTGCATGCGCTATATCTTAACGACACGTTTGTCTGTTAAGGTATAGCGCATGCAATCCATGTGCTATACCTGATTTTCAAATGTCGATCAACGTACAACTATAGCGCATATACTGGATGCGCTATACCTGAAGTTGAAAAGACAGATAGGTATAGCGCATCGCATATATGCGCTATACCTGTATTAAAAACTGGCCAGTCCTTCTCCTTCGCGACAAAATCTAAAAAACGGTCCCCTCCCCCCATTTTTAAAGGTTAAAGCTCCATTGGAGCCCATCCGTCCCCGAAAAATCGTGTCCCCTCGTTATTTTAGCGAAGTAACACCTGATCCAAGGCGTTGTCGTGTAGTGGATCTTTGTTATTGCTCGTTTCGGTGGTCAAATCTTCAATTTTTCTCAATTCAAAAAACTTTAGAAATAGGTATTCCGAATCACTTTTGTGTAAAACTCATGTATATAATTGACTAATTAGTTGTTTTTACTGTGTTGTATGCTTTTTGTGATTGTTTTTTGATATATTTTATTTTTTGTTTATCCAGATTAGTTTATTTATGTGCAAAAAATTATGAAAATTGTATATTGTTATTTTGTTGAATAATTAGTGTTATATGTGACTTTAGTGTTGTACATATAACAATATGTCACTTTATTATTGTTTAGTACCCTTTAGTATTATGTTGTGCCTTTTATTGTTATGTAATGCCTTTTAGCCTAGTAAAACTGATAATAAATTTTAATTTATGTTAGTTGATGTTGTTTATGGCCATTTAGAGTAGTGTGACTTTAGTGCTCTTTAGGATTCTTTAGCCTAGAATAAAAACTACGTGCCCTCATTAAGTAACCCGGTTAGAGTACTCAATTATGGATCAAATGTTAATCAATTATTAAGTGTTTATTAAATGTATTACTAGATAACAATCAAATATTAGATATGGATCATAAAATAATTAGTTAAGAGTAAAAAAAAGAGATGTTGCCGGATTTCTGGGTAAAATATAAAAAGTTAACAAACAAATCGTTACGAATGAAATAAATTAAATATTATTTAGTATTAAGTATTTAGTATTTTTATATAAATTATTATTAATATATATCTTGATTAATTATGAAAATTAAACATTTAATTTTCTTATAACCTAAAAATATCTGAAAAAAGATGACAGTTCAAACAAAACCCTGCGGAATTTTAGTCAAAATATGTAAAAAAACTAACATATAAAATATTAATATGGGAACTTTATCAACCTAAGTATTTTTTATATGAATAATTATTAAACATATCTTGATTAGTTATGAAAATTAAATATTTAATTTTCTTATAACCAAAAAATATCTGAAAAAATGACAGTTCAAACAAAACCCAACTGAATTTTAGTCAAAAAATGTAAGAAACTAACATATAAATTATTAATGTAGAAATTTTATCAACCTAAGTAATAATATAGAAAATTTATCGATTAAATATTAATATAAAATATCTCAATATATTTAAAGATGTTAAACGATTAAAGAAAAAAATACTTTAATTAATATTGTTCAATTTACAAATATCATCATGGAGCTTCCCCATGTGCATCATGGACCTGCTGTTAGAGAGCTACTATTGCTCCAGGGTGGCCATATGTCTTTACACATCTAGGATGGACAGTTGTTGTCCCAGACCTTCCACCCCAAACGTATAGACGATCTTTGGGAGTTCATTAGGGACCACCCACTTCATCCCCATACAGTTAGACGCCTTAAGCGGACGGGATTTTACCGGATTATAGAGATCGGCCGGTTGCAGTTTGACTGGCTCCTGATCACGGCTATGATAGAGCGGTGGCGATCGGAGATGCACACATTTCATCTACCTATCGACGAGACTACCATCACGCTAGAGGACGTGGAGGTTCTATTTGGGTTTTCCATTGATGGTATGGCTGTCAGCTACCCGCAGGCTCTTAAGGACTATACAGGAGAGGACTATTTACATATGTTGTAGAGGCTCACCGATTTTCAGCCTGCGGAGCCGAGTGCTTTGAGTGGTGCCAGTAGATTGCAGTTGTCGCCCGTTAGGCAGCATCTGCTGGCATTGCACGCAGAGATTAACGATGACTCATCGGAAGAGGCTATCGAGCGGTAGACGAGGCTATTGTTGCTGATGATGTTTGGTGATATTCTGTTCCCGAACACTTCAGGAAACCTAGTTAGCTTGCGATTTCTGCATCATCTGGAGCAACTAGATGAGTTACCTACTTACATTTAGGGTGGAGCTATTCTAGCCTACCTTTATAGGCAGATGTGCCGGTCATCCATGGGCACCGTAAGAGACGTCGCCGGTTTTATTCCACTGTTGTAGGTGATAACATTATTAATTTGTTTCATGATTATAAAAGAAATAGTACAAAATGACTTAAATGTTACGTCCACAATCAATATTAGGTTTGGGCCTAGGAGCAGTTCGTGCAAATCCAGTCACCTCTCCCACCGATAGCTCCAGATGCACCACCTCCACCATTTCTACCACTTGTTAGGAGGTGGGTAGATAGGTGAGGCCGCGCCCGCGAAGTCGAGGCTTGACATCATCTCCCTTATTACGGGGATCTGTTGGATTTACTTGAAGACGCTCAAGTACATATATGACTAAGTTTGTTTGATAATGCTTGATCTGTCTTGCGTTTGCTCACGATTCTTGAGTTTAATAAATAGTTCATATGGAGGCTATACAACGACGAGCTCATCGCTGGATTGCCAGATTATTGCTCCCGTAGTCGAGCTATGTGAATGTCCCACTTATATGTCTCGATATAGTCGAGTAGCATGCCACTGAGCGAGTCCTTCGACAGTTTGGCCAACACCAGCTTATACCTATTCCGCCTAGTTAGCATTCCACACATTACGAGCGGGATGATCGCTGCAAGGTCAACCAGAAAAACTTGGCCTGGCTAGAGGCCAAGATAGAGGATTGGGATCAGAGATATGGCCTGATTTTGCTATACCTTCCACATGACCGTTTGGACGGGGAGCATGAGTACATGGGTTGGTATCGCTGTGTTACTCGCCTTCTGATCGGGAATCCATTTCATTGCATTGGTGGTCGGTATGTTCCATACGCCGGGAGGCATGAGGCACTGGTATGTCATTTGATATACTTACTTATCATGTTACATTACTTTAGAATCCTTCCTTAATTAATATGTTATATGCTATGTAGACTATTGGCTTACACAAGTTCCACCAGTTAGGACTGAAGATGCTACAACATGTAGGCGACGGAGCGACAGTTGTGCACGGATTTGGCAATCGGGTTGCTGATCTTGCTGCTGACACATTGAGACATGCCTGAGAGGATGCACAGTTAGGTTACGAGGCTGCGTATGTTCCACCTGAGGAGTACCATCATGGGCCACACGTGGCCCCAGCATGTGGTAGACGTGGCAAGCATGGCATCTCAAACGCACGTTTACGCCCGAGAAATGCCTATGTTTTGGTAATGGTACAACCATATACCTGGTGCACAGATGTTATATACTCTTTAATCTTGTACCTTATGGATGATTCAATGTGTGGAATCAAGACAAGAGAAATCAAGTCAACATTCAAGTTAAAATAATTCCCACTGAATGTGTCCATATCACAAGTGTGGGTGCCAATGTATTTTCCCACAATCCACATATTTGTTTTCAACTTTCTCGAACACAAAATCCATATACAACCTTGAAACTATCTATGACAAATAACCTTATATACTTCCGGAGATGACTCATGAACCTCGATCTCACGACACTCTTTTATGATGTACATTCGCACTGTCCTGCTAAGGTGTGTTTTATCAGCAAAAGGCATATTCTTTGATAGCACCGTCAGTTTAGATTCATCCCACATTGCTGTTCGAATGTCATCAAGATCCCTTGTGAGGGCATCCACATCCGACATACTAGGCAACTGATCAAGGTAGGGAATCACCCTTGAATGAAAGGGCACATGAGACTCGTACACTCTAGGTCTAATGGGAGGTGGAGTCTGTATATATGGAGCATGCTCATTGGCGGCATCATGCTCCCTCAGCAAATCAAGTTGCTCATGCTCATTCTCATCAGCAAAGCGCGTTTCCTCATCATCAGGTCCCTTGTCAGGGAAGGGTGTATCATCTCGAGACTCGTCAACATTGTTGTCATAATCACTATCATCTTCCTGACTCTGTGCATCTGCCAGATCTTGATTAAATATATCATTTTCGGGCAACGGAGTAAGGACAGGACCTTCAAGTTGCTCGTTTGCACTGCACAACCAATAAAATAATTAGTTTCTCAAATTCATCGCAACATTATATATGTTGGTACCCAATTTTTCTCTCATATTTTTAAAATATCTTATATGCTTTTAAAATATCATTCCTACATGATCACAAATTTATAAGAGTCATACAAGTATTTTCTACAATTCTCCATAATTTTTATAGCTTTAAAATTGATTTTCTTGCATTTAAATTATTTGAATATGTATTAATTACCCCTTTAAATTGTTTTGAGATGACTTAATCATTCAAATTTATTATTTGCATCTACATATATGTTTCATAATATTTTACCTCATTTTTATATAATTATATTTGTATTTTTAAGCTATTTACATAATTTTGCAATAATAGCCTATATGCTATGCATAATTACATTCTATTACATTATTTGTGCACAAATAGTATTTTTATATTTTTATAATGTCAAATTATTATTTTAAAGCATCTTACTACACAAATAATATTTTTATTATTTTTTAATTACTTCTTATAAATTATTTTTATAATTGTTGTGTATTTAAAAACTTTAGCCCAATGTTTGAGTTAATTTCGGACCCAAAGCCTAGCCCAATAACCCCAAACCCAAACCAGACAACCCTTTTAATGAACTCGGTCATGATCCATGTAAACGACCTGCCCCGTTCCCCTTTGATCCTGGCCGTTGATCTCAAATGATCAATGGCCAATAATAAATCCCTACCTTTCCTTATATCCCCTCATCCAAACCTTAATCCCATTTCCCCACTCCAGCCGCCTCTAAATCCTCTCTATTCCATTCATCTCTGAGAAGCCCTAGCCGCAACACCCTTCAATCCTCTCCGATTCTGACCTTAATATGGAATCCCTCTATGATTTTCCTTCCTTATATGTTCTGTCTCTGTGTTACTTACACGATTATGGTATCACTTAGAACATGCCTATTTTTGGCAAGTACCAGGCCTTGAATCATGTGAAATCATCTTCAATCTCCAAGATCTAGACGGTATTTCGTATGTATACATTCATAGCAAGGTGATATGAGGCCGATTCACCAAGATCTATGGTCATTTTTTGTATTTCTATCGAACTAGGGTTTGTTTGGTTTATCTTTTAATCTGATTCGAAATTGATTTTTGTGTGATAGTATTTCCTTTAATATGTTGATTGACTGTTTTCCTTGTTCGTTCGTTTGAATTTTACTACTATATAAACCCCTCCCCTAATTCCCTAGAAGAGGGCTCTATCACTGAAATTACTACTATTCTCTTATTCTCACTTGTCTTATACTACTCTGAGGCTTAATCTCTTGGCCGGCTGAAAGCCGTGGCCACCAGAATTCGATTATCAGACCTTTCTCAGTGTGAGCATTGCCCGGGGTTCATTTGAAACCCTTGGGAACTTTGACGCACAGAGATTCCTGGGTTCTACTGTTCGTTTTTCTATTGACATTAGGGTATTACTGAAATTATCCCTCATGTTTACTTGTTCATTAATCTGTAACTAGTAAGTACCTATGACCCTTGCAATTTCAATCTCCTTTCGTTTGAGTTCCTGCTCTGCATATCTATGTCTCTGAGATTTTTTTTTCTATGGCCCAACATGCTATTATAGGCTCTATACCTTCTAGTAATCGAACTTGCCTATTTGTTACCTTGATCCTGTTTTCTTAAGCTTGTTTGCCTTAATGTATGTGTTCGAATGCTTATCACTGTTGCCTATTCTGAGTTTAGCCTTTTCCTTGTTCTGTATTCTTGTGATAAGTCGAGTCATGCCTAGAACATGTTCTAATACTTGTTGAGTCATTTATGTGCAACTTAATACTTTTCTAGAGTTAACTCCTGATTGTGTTATTAGCCCAAACATGCTTTCCCTGCTACTTGTAAACTAATGCATGTTCCCTGTCTTGTTTAATCTGGTGTTCTTTAATACTGCCTAAGTATTCTAGGATGAAATTCAATATCTGGCCTCTTCTTCTATATGTGATTAAGCCTAGTGCATGCAAGTCCTGTTAACTTATATTTGACATATTCTTGTCCATTATGACTCCTGGTGCTATTTAAACCTTCATGTATGATTGATAATGTTAAAATTCCTCATCCCTAGTTGAGTGGATTGTTATAGACCATGATCATAAGCCTGTTTGTTATGATCATACTTGCACTAGATCCTCATGCTAGAAATTTCCATATGAAAACTGTTATTTTACTTGCTTCTGTCTGTAATTCTGCAAGATTCCTCTATCGAGATTGTACTTAAATTGATCTGAGGTCATATTATATCCTGAAAATCTACTTTGGATTGCTTGTTAGTTTGTGATGTTCCATCCTGTCTTTTGAACTTCCAGTGTTTATGTATATACCTCCGTGTGATCTTGACTATCTGCTCTGGTTTAAACTACTATTAGTTACAGTCCTAAGAACTAAGTGTGTGGACTTCAAGTGGTCTGATCAATTTATGTACAATTTGTTACTCATATGGTTAAGTTTGGCATTGTTGGGTAAGTTAGCTCCCCCTTTAGAGTTGGTGTGGGTTTGTGTTCAAGTCATGCAGCCGATACACTCTAATGTCCTGGGGTGTACCTAGACCTGGGTTTGCTATTTTGTGTGAAGAATGAGAATACTGAAGACCTCAAAGTTGTTGGGTTATTCCTCTTGGGTCCTGCTCCGCTTATTGGGCCTGCACTCACTTTAGTTTGTAATATCTGAGCATGTATTCTCTATTTGGGCATGTAATAATATGTAATAACGAATAATGAGGAATTAATGAGAAAGGGGGTTGGGTATTCTAATATTTGCTTAAAGGGGTAAACACAACATGTCTATAGGATTTGTGTGTTATATTTGCTATTTCGTTGAGCATGCCTTGTTTGTTATTTCGTTTGGTATGTTGCACACTAATAGAGATCATGCCTATAGGAATCATGCACACCTTACTTGTATACTGTTCAAGCATGTTAGTCTAAATATCTACCATACTCGTTTCTATGTTACTACTGTGCATATAGACAACATGCCTATAGGATGTGCAACATATGCTTTGTTAACCTAGATACCATGCTTATAAGACTTCAAATAATCAATTGGTTAATTGCTTCTGTTACTTTTAGTGTACTGCTCATCCAGATATCATGACTATAGGATTCTAATCTTCTAATCAACTACTTTTGTTATTCTCATTACACTGCCCCGCCTAGATGACATGCTTATAGGAATAAAGTGTTATAAAAATCAAGTTTAATTGTCAATTGTTAGAAATTCTGCCTATAGGATGTTGTCACTCGTATAAGAGATGTTTATAAGATCAACGTCGTTAATGCTAGACTCTCAAAACTTCTTCACTGCCTAATTATGCAACTATTAGAAATCATGCCTATAGGACAGTGTCACCTACCTAAGACGTCTATTTATAAAATCAGCGTTAATAATCCTGAGTTTGCAAACAACTTACTGTCTTTTTGTCTAAACCATTTAGAGAGAACAATAACATTGCATATACGATGCTGGAATTCATAACCACCTAGAAACTATGCCTAAATGACTTTAAGTCTTAATTCTAAAACTATTTACTGCCTAAACTGCCTGCGTGCATTTGTTGTTTATGTGTGGAGGCTAACTTGGGCCTTTAATTGTCTTTATGTGAAGTCCTATCTGTTTTGAATGTCGCCTAGTTTTATCATATTGAGCATTCTAGGTTGAGTCTAGAACCACCTAATAGTAGGTCCAAAGCCACCTGGACCATAGGCATGGGACAGGTAGTGCACGCGTAGGATACAGTTCAGAATTGAATTAGAGCACCTTTAATTAATAACTTTAACATAGTAATTGGGTAGCAGGAGATGATAGTCTAATGCCTACTGAATAATATGAGAAACCCCTATCTTAAGGGAGTTGCGAAGTATTATTTATATTGCATGGGGTAATCCTTTAGGCTAAAAATCTTAGGATCCCCTTTTCTTTATATACTTGTTATTCACACTTAGTCATTTAACATAGACCAGTACAATTGTACCCTTGTGATCTTTAAGATTTGTACCGATCACTTAGTCTTATGTGTTATAATAGATCCTTCAACTTCTATACCTTTCTTTTCTTATCACTTAGCTTAATAATCAAATCCATATAGTGTAAATTTTGGCCGGGCCTCGAAGTGTGCCTAACACCTTTTCTTTGAGGTAATTTGATCCCTTACCCGATCTTTGGTAACTAGACTAGTTAAAATATAGTTATATGCAAATAGGTACCCTAACGCACCTTAAACTGTTAGGTAATAACTCTTCTCTTTTAATACCCACTTTAAAAGAGTTGTCACACGTCGAAGCTTGCTTTCACGAGAAAATGGGATGCGACAGCATGTCGACTCTGCTGGGAATACTTAGGCTCTTACCATAATGAACTTGACTTATGTGGATTATTTTCCTATATTTGTTTAAATTGCTATGACGTGCACATCCCTTTCCTTATTTTCCTATATTTGTTTAAATTGCTATGACATGCACATCCCTTTCCTTATTTTCCTCTATTTGTTTAAATTGCTATGACATGCATTTCCCTTACCTTATTCTCCTTTATTTGCTATGACATGTATGACCCCTCTCCATTCTTTCATCTTGTCTAAAATTGCTATATCATGACTCTCTCGTCCTTATTTTCCTACTTGTTTCATTACATTCTCTCACGTTTTCATGAGTTAAACCGACTTCTCTTTTTGTCTTTTTCTTTCTCTGTTGTTTCTACTCCTGTTCATCTTTATCATAATTGTTGTTTTTACGAACTTTTATCATGCAAATGCTTGGCAATGTGCTATTATTTCTGCATAAAGCATGCTCCACATCATACTCCACTCGTGCCTATTATCAACATAGCGGCGCTTGATGAGTGTCCGCGCTTTACTGAAATCACCCTTTTTAATTGAAAAGGCTTGTTTGCGGTAGACTAGTCGATCAGCGGTGCAGTCGACAGTCCTGTGCCTTTCCCTATCAAGTTGTCCACTTGAGAGTACCAGTCTAGATCCTTCTATAAGCCCCACTCCAATTTGAAATATACATGCATCATGCTAAACCTAGTACGAAATGAGGCGTTATTGACGTAACAACCCGCTTAGATAAACCTTGTCGAAATTTTGACGGGATTTCCATAATCCCAAAGGACACTATCATGTTATGTGTATTACTTGGAGAAAATAAGTCAACATGCTGATCGTTAGTGCATAAATAGTCGAATCTAGAAGGGGGAAAGGGCTAACTTTTATTTGTTTATAGAAAATGAAGAATGCAATCCCCAGGTTCGGTAGTATAGAATATCCCGCCTTTGCTACTTGACTGGTGGAAATACCTTGCACCTTGTGATAAAAATCATGTGAGGAGAGTACTTGGTGACCTTCTATCTTTGCTGAACATTCGACTAAATAGGGAACTAATCGAGGCCGCTACCATGTTCTGGGACGAGAAAAGAGCTATTTTTCGATTTGGCAATATAGAAATGACTCCTCTCCTAGAAAAAATAGGGGGTTCTGCAAAGTTACCATGGGATAGTCCGGGACTGCTAGTGCCAGAAAATTGCACTCCGCACAATTTTCTGAAGATGTTAGGTTTTAAGAAGACTGATGAACTGGTCTGTCTAAAGAAATCATACATCAGTTTTGATTTTCTTTACGAGCATTATGGGCATAGCAAATCATGCCATCTTCATCATGATGAACTAGCCATTACTTCTTTAGGATGGGTGCATTGCCGGGTTTATGTTTTTATTGTCTACTTCTTGGGGTTGTTGATATTTCTGATGCAAGCAGGAAGGATTCACACTCGCTTAGCCATGGTCGCCAGGACCTTAATGGATGGCATCGAAGGACAAGATTATACTATCATCCCAATGATCTTAGCTGAGATGTACCGTGCTCTAGATCGGTGCAAGTATGGGTTCGGACACTTTAAGGGTTGTAACCTATTGCTACAAGTCTGGCTGCTGGAACACTTTCAGAGAGGTGAGTATCGTCAACAACTTCTGCGAAGGCCACTAAATGACTACATAGCCAATCATCACCCAAAGAAAACAACGTTTATTCCAGACAGGTTTGCAAAGCCTAGAAATGTTGTAGGTTGGATGCGTTTCTTCAGCAATCTGACAGACGAGCAAGTGCATTGGATGTTTGAATGGTTTCCTAGTAGTGAGTTCATCATCAGATCAAAAAGGACTTCTCACGTGGTACTGATCAGGCTACGAGGCATCTACCCTTACGCTCCTATAAGGGTAATGAGGAAAGCTGGAAGAAAACAAGTCATACCCCGGGTTTCCAACATGGTCCAGTACAAGGCAGATTTCAAGGGAGATGTCATCTCATTTAATTTCAAAGCGCAACACATATGGAACCAAAAGATCATTGTGGAAGGAGAAACTATTGAGTCAGACAGGTATCACGTCGGCCATATATACTACTATCTATCATGGATGGAAGACGATATAGCTGGGGACGTCAAACAAGGAGTCAATATGAAGGATAAGATCATAGATGAACTGGTTGAGGCACATGTGAAGTATAAGAGGCTACGCAAAAGGGTGTTCGAGTCCTAAGCCAAGCATCTTGAGCAGCACAAAGTAAACATGGAGGCGATAAGGGAATGAAAAGAGATTGCCACTAAGTCAACAGAGAGATTAGAATACCTGGAGCAAGGGCTGATGGAGCTAGAAGGGAAGATGAGAAAGAGACTTTGGGATTGTCAAGGCATGAATGATGATGAAGGAGGAAAGCTGGCAAAGGATTACTTATTGCTGGATATGCGCAATCTAGGAAACATGATTGATGAGGTCAAGAGAGCCAAGCATGGAGAAGGTCCTTGAGGGACCAAAAAGATTAAGAGATGATGTTCTTTACTGCTTTTTAGTTTAGATTATATTTCGATGTAATAAGGCTCAATGTCATTAGTGATTTTATTATTATTAGTGTCGATCTAGTAAAAGATTGTTTTGGCCTATTTTTGCACTAATGAGATGAAGTAAACGTTGGTATCAATTTTCTCCAAGTCTATATATCGCTTAGGGCTACCTCAGGCACAATGAGGTCCCCCAAAATTAGGAAGCGAATTATTGCATGACTTTTGTGAAACATGTTTAAATATTGCAAACACTCTTTTATTTCACCTTACTGACTTGGTTACCTTTTTATTTTTATTTATTTATTTATTCCCACTTCCAAAGGTCGGTTCGTGCATACTGGCATCATCAGTATACCACACTAGATCCAAAGGTCCTCCACCTCCTCGTCCACCTAGTGATCCAAAAAGAAAAGGCAAGGGCAAAGGGAAGATGGATGATTTAAGTGGTATCTGGAAAGATAATACTACTGTGGCAGAAAATGTTGAAACTTCAGATGGTAGAAGCACCCCAGGGCAGAATGAGTTGGTCTTACGTTCGGAGCAGAAAATCCTGGAGCTACAGGGCGAGCTTGAGCAGGTCCGATATCTGGCAAACCTTTTCCTTACTCTCAATGTTCCCGACATCAACCAGCAAAATTTAACTACCCAAAACCAAACACTGCCACAAAACACACAAAACCAGAATCCACCACCCATAGCTCCAAATTCTCCCGCACCACACCAGTATCATAATCCCACACCTCACCAAAACCTTAACCCACCACCAGTGCAAACCCCTCAACAACATCACCATCATCCAACTCAATACCCGCAAACCACTACTTATCACACTCCCCAAAATGCACCGCAACCTACTCCTGATCCCTAAAACTCAACCAACGACCACCCATATACCCAAGTTCCAGGAACTCATCAAAGCAATATGATATATGTGGAAACATTTCCCTTACCCCGCAGCAAACCCTATACATACCTGAGCTAACTGAAAAAAGGACCTGCTCATTCGGAACATGGCATAGGAACTCAAGAAACTTACAGGGAAAGTCGAGAGTGTTGAAGGTGGGAAATACATTGAAGGTATAAACTATGAAGATTTGTGTATTCATCCAGATGTGGAATTGCCGGAGGGTTACAAGCCTCCCAAGTTCGAAATGTTTGATGGCACCAGTGATCCGAAGGTGCATCTGATAACCTACTACGACAAGCTTGTAAGAGTAGGTAAGAATGAATAAATCCGCATGAAAATGTTCATGCGAAGTCTTACAGAGACGCCTTGTCTTGGTATATCATTCAAAACCCGAAGAAGTGGGAAAATTGGGTAAGTATGGCATCAGATTTGATGGATAGATTCAGGTTCAACACAAAGAATGCGTCAGATATTTCTATATCCAAAACCTCAAGAAGAAGCCGACAGAAACCTTCTGCGATTATGCTACTCGTTAGAGGTCAAAAGCCGCAAAAGTAAGGCTAGCACTTGAAGAAGAACAAATAAACAAGTTATTTGTTAGAGCTCAAGATCCGCAGTATTATTGACCGTTGATGGTCATCGAGAATCACAAGTTCTCAGATATCATCAAGTTGGGAGATAGGATAGAAGAAGAAATCAAGAGTGGGATGGTGACTAATTTCGAGGTGCTGCAAGCCACAAATAAAGCCTTGCAATTAGGAGGTATCTCGAAAAGAAAGAAGTGGGCGCTGTGATGGTAGCCCAAGGCCCTAAGTCTCCCTTCACATACCAAACACCTCCACCCACATATCCACCCTCACCTCCCAAAATACTAATACCCTGCCACTACCTACCATACCTACAACACTCAGCCTACATATTACCATACACCTCCACCCGCCCACAAAAACTACCCAAAGCCATGTCCAAATTTCGATTACAGAACTCCTAGACAGTACACCCTAATGGCTGAACCCATCACCCAACTGTATGAGAGACTGAAGGTCGCTGGTTACGTCACCCATATTCCTGTTGTTGCTGTTGAGAATCCTTCCCAATGGATCAATCCCAACAAAACATGTTCCTATCATTCAGGCATGAAGGGTCATACTACTGAAGAGTGTTGCATATTGAAAGATAAGATTCAGACACCGATCGACACTAAGGTTATACAAGCAAAGGAAGCTTCACCGAATGTCCGCAATAAACCTCTCCCAGATCACAGGGGTGAAGGGGTGAACATGATAGAAACTAATGAGGAATGGGATCAGGAAGGGTCCATCGGACTCATTCGAGAGGGAGACACTCCTAAAACATCTTCAGTCACCCTCACACCAGTTGTGGTACAAACCCAGGCACCATTTGAGGTCGAGATAACTACACCCTTCACTGTAATGGTAGCTCCCACACCATCTTACAAGCCTTATGCCGTCCCATAGGATTATGTTGTGGAAGAAAGAAGAAAGGGAAAAGCCAAAATGGAAGAAATAGGTGCCGCGCAAGGTATGACTAGAACTGGCAGAGTTTACACACCTGGGAATCTAGGAGGAACGAGCAAAGAAGCTGCACCTAAGCCGCCTATTGTTGAGACTGGCACTGACTATCTTTGGAGGAAGATACAAACAAGGGAATACTCTATTGTTGACCACCTGAACAAGACTCCCGCTTAGATATCCATCTTATCACTGTTGCAAAACTCAGACGCACACAAGAATGCCTTGATAAGAGTGTTAAGTGAAGCTTATGTACCCCCCGACATCACTAGTAGAGATATGGCTAACATGGTCGGACAGGTACTAGAGAGTAACAAAATTACTTTCCACGAAGATGAGTTACAACCAGAAGGGTTGAGTCACAATAAGGCGTTGCACATCATAGTGCAATTTAAGGACAAGTTCATTGCCAGGGTCCTGATAGATGGAGGTTTGAGCCTGAACATATGCCCACTGACCACTCTGAAAAGATTAGGTAAAGGCTTGCACGAGATATGGATGGGAAGCATGAATATGAAGGTGTTCGACGGATCTGAGAGAGCCACTATCGGGGAAATCAATCTTGATCTACAGATGGGTCTGACTTGGTTTGATGTTGAGTTCCAAGTGCTAGATATATCTGCTACTTACAACCTATTGTTGGGACGACCATGGATACATGCAGCTGGGGCAGTTGCTTCTACTCTGCACCAGGCTGTGAAGTTTGAGTGGAATCATCAGGAGGTGATCATTCATGGAGACGGAAGCAGTCCTTTCTACACTAACTAGACCGTTCCAGTCATCGAAAACAGGAGGAAGTTAGGTGGAGAAACATATCACCGCATTGAGAGGGTGAACGTAATTGCAAAGGATCAATGGTGGAGCAAGAATATAGAAAGCATATTGCTGTGGATGAGATATGAACCAGGCAAGGGTCTCGGTAAAAAGCTTTAGGGGATCACTAAACCCATACAGCCACAGTATCATGGCACGACCTTTGGACTCGGGTATGAATATACCGTACAAGAACATTAGGATTGGATACCGCCATGCCATGCCCATTATTATCCGCTGAATTAACCCATACCACCTCTGCACCAGAAATTCCGTCAAGCTGACATAATGTGGGGATCCGAGGAAGATGAGATTTTGGCCGGTATGAGGAAGCTGTTTCTGGATGAAGAAGACATGGATTGCAGTGCAATTGTTGAGGAGGAGGAGGAGGAGGATCTTACTATTCAGACAATAGAAGAAGGAGTTATTCTCAAGAACTGGACCGCTGCACCATCATGGGCTCACCGAGTTCCTGGGTAGCCTTGCAAATTAGCATGACTTGTTTTCAAATTGTTTTGTGCATTTAAGACATTTTCAGTATTTTGTTTTGAAATAATTACTCGAGCCATTGAGCCGTACATGTTGACATTTTTAAAGTTTTATTAATGAATTATTGCTTTTTATATTTATTATTATCTTTCCACATTCTTTTCAGCATAATTATTACATATCCCGATGAACCTACGACTGTGACATGTAATAAGACAACGCAACATAAGGACAGTGATTAGGAAGATCTGTAAGATAATATAATACCTGAAGAAATTGTTAAAGAAGTAGAGAATTTTGAAAACAAACCAAAGTCTAATTTGGAGGAAACTGAGGCCGTTAACCTAGGGGATTCTGAAATACTCAAGGAAACTCGTATAAGCATTCATCTACCACTGTCAGAAAAGGAAAAGTATATCAGGCTAGTAAGGGAATATGAGGATATTTTTGCATTGTCCTATAATGATATGACTGGGTTAAGCACATCCATCGCAGGATATTATCAGATTCAGATGGATGAAGAGGATGCCAAAAAGACCGCCTTTATCACACCATAGGGAATATATTGTTATAAAATGATACTGTTTGGTTTGAAGAATACTGGGGCCAGCTACATAAGCGCCATGAAGACTATCTTCCACGACATGATACACAAGGAAATAGAGGTATACATGGATGATGTTATCATCAAATCTAAAAGGAGTTCGGATCGCATAGCAGATCTGAAGAAATATTTTGATTAGCTTCGAAAATACAGCTTGAAGTTGAACCCTGTAAATGTTCCTACGGAGTCCCTGTTGGAAAGTTGCTAGGTTTCATTGTCAGTCACCAAGGTATTGAGTTAGACCCATCAAAAATCAAAGCTATCCAGGACATGCCACCGCCAAAGAATAAGAAGGATGTGATAAGTTTTCAAGGACGTCTCAATTATATCAGCCATTTTATAGCACAATCAACGGTGATATGTGAACCGATCTTCAAGATGCTGAGGAAAGATGTTGCAACAAGCTGGACTGAAGAATACCAGAAAGCCTTCCACAAAATCAAGGAGTATTTATCTAAACTGCCCATGTTGGTCCTGCCAAAACCAGGAAGACCTCTGCTGCTTTATCTGTCCGTGTTAGATGGAGCCTTTGGCTACATTCTAGGACTACATGATGAAACTGGGAGGAAGGAGCAAGCGATATATTACCTGAGCAAGAAGTTCACACCTTACGAGGCTCGGTATTCTCTGTTGGAACGCACATGATGCGGTTTGACATGGGTAGCCCAAATGTTGAGACATTATTTCTGCGCATACACTACATATCTCATATCAAGGATGGATCTACTAAAATACATCTTTCAGAAACTTATTCCTACGGGTAAGTTAGTAAAGTGGCAGATATTGCTAAGTGAATTCAACATCATCTACGTGACTCAGAAGGCAGTCAAGAGGCAAGCATTGGCTAATCACTTGGCGAAGAATCCCGTAGACGGAGAATACGAACCATTGAAGACGTATTTTCCCGACGTGGCAGTGTCATTTGTAGGAGAATATATTACCGAAGCATACGATGGTTGGAGCATGTTCTTCGACGGAGCAGCAAACTTCAAGGGAGTGGGCATCAAAGCTGTTTTAGTATCATAAACCGGTCAACATTACCCGGTATCTGCAAAACTCAGGTTCCCGTGCACCAATAATATGGCAGAATATGAGGCCTGCATCTTGGGACTCAGGTTGGCCGTCGACATGAACATTCGGGAGTTGCTGGTAATAGGAGATTCTGATCTATTGGTACACCAGGTACTAGGAGAATGGGCCACTAAGAACACCAAAATATTTCCATACTTGCATTGTGTACATGAGTTCATCAAAAGGCTCACAAGGATAGAATTCAAACATATTCCGAGGATTCAGAATGAGTTTGCAGATGCATTAGCCACCCTATCTTCCATGATACAACATCCAGACGAGAATTTCATTGACCCTATCCTAATAGGAATTCATAAGCAGCCAACTTATTGTGCTCATGTTGAAGAGGAGTTCGATGGAAATCCATGGTTCCACGATATCAAAGAATACTTGGGAAAGGGAGAATATCCAGGGAATGCTACACACACTCAGAAACGCACTCTTCGAAGATTGGCCAGCCATTTCTTTCAAAGCGAAGGAATTCTGTATAGAAGGACTCCTGATTTGGGATTACTGTGATGTGTCTATGCCAAGGAGGCATCTAGATTGCTCGAAGAAATACATGCCGGACCTTGCAGACCTCACATAAACGATTTTGTTTGGCCAAGAAGATATTAAGAGCAGGGTATTTCTGGATGACTATGGAAACAGACTGTATCAAATATGTTCAAAAATGTCACCAATGCCAGATACATGCTGATATGATACGAGTGCCGCCCAACGAACTCAATGCAACGAATTTACCCTGGCCTTTCTATGCTTGGGGCATAGATGTCATCAGTCCAATTGAACCCGACGCTTCAAACAGACACAGGTTCATTTTAGTGGCTATAGATTACTTCACAAAATGGGTTGAATCCGCATCCTATAAGGCTGTAACTAAGAAGGTCATAGCAGATTTTGTCCGGGACTGCATTGTTTGTCGGTTTAGAGTACCTGAGTCAATCATTACTTACAATACCGCCAATCTAAATAGTGATCTGATGAAAGCCATGTGTGAAACATTCAAGATCAAGCATCGGAATTCTACAGCATACAGACCACAAATAGATGGAGACGTAGAAGCCGCCAACAAGAACATCAAGAAGATATTGAGGAAAATAGTGGACAACTATAAGCAATGGCACAAAAAGCTACCATTTCCTTTGCTCGGATACCGAACCACAGTTCGTACATCAACTGGGGAAACTCCTTATCCACTAGTCTATGGTACCGAGGCTGTTATCCCTGCCAAAGTAGAGATCCCGTCCTTAAGAATTATACAAGAAGCCGAGCTCAGCAACACAGAATGGGTATGGAACCGGTACGAACAACTCGCTTTCATTGATGGTAAAAGAATGAACGCAATGTGTCATGGTCAACTCTACCATACCAGAATGGCAAGAGCTTTCAATAAAAAGGTAAGGTCAAGGAAATTCACGCCAGGGCAATTGGTATTAAAATGAATCTTCCCACATCAGGATAAAGGAAAGGGGAAATTCTCACCCAACTGGCAAGGCCCTTACAGGGTTCATCGAGTACTAACAGGAGGAGCACTTATACTTGCAGATACGTATGGAGATATTTGGCCGAAACCTATCAATTTGGATGCAGTCAAGAGATATTACGTTTAAGAGTATGTTTGCACTTTCTAGTTGATGTAACCTGAATTACGCTTGACCCGATTCCCGTTTAAGAGGGGACTCGTAGGCAGCCCTATGGGTACAGTCACATCATAATAAAATCTCCATTCCCCCCTACGGTCAGAAACTGGGACAAGATCTCGAGTTTTCCCGATCTTATCGTATTCAGAATCGCCAAGAAATGTATCGCCAGAAGCATGCATTTAAACTGGGGCAGAATTTTGAGGAGAATCCTCAAAATTCCGAGTTAAGGATGTTGCAATGTCTCAAAAGAGTGTCACAGTCACCAATTTGACAAAATTATTTACTCTCATACATTATCACATATGTCAAACAACCACATTTTTTATATAAGTGATTTTTCACAAATGCATGTTTTTCGAAATTTCATTTTTTGTGGTAGCCACACGTTACCCGGGGTGACTCAAACAAGACCTTGAAACAGGAGCAAAGGTAGAGCAAGGAATCGGGAGCACGAACCAACCTTCCACCCTCCAAACTCATAATTATTTTTGGATGCAGGCACTATGGACATAACAAACGTCCACAAATATACACATACAACAAGATCACTATCTTAACACTGACAGAAGTCGCCAAACACAAACGCGCCAAGCTAAGAATTACTTTTCCTTCTCGCATTTAATTGTTGCCCATCCTGCATAGGGCTAAACACTGCCCTCATTCCTGCATAGGGCTGAACACTGCCCTCATTCTTCACATAAAGCTAAGCATTGCCTTTCCTTGCGTGAGACTAAACACTGTCTCCATTCCTTGTATGAGGCTAAGCACTGCCTTCATTATTGCATAAGGCTAAGCATTGTCTTTCCTGTATGAGACTAAGCATTGTCTCTACTCCTTGCATAGGGCTAAACACTTGTAACACCACGAAAAATTTCGAAGTATTTAAGTGTAAAGCCCCATAAAATTTCGCAAATAAATTCAAGATTTCGTGGTACCGGAGTAAGCTTACGTGTTTGAGGATTGTGTAAAATCTTTGCAGCGAGCTTGTGAGCCGCGGTTCAGACTTTTTGTGTTGATTAATGTACTGGAAATTAAAAGAAAAATTTGGGCAGAAGAAATGCACTTCTGCAACCCACTATGCGGCCGCGAAATCACTCTGCGAACCGCATAATGGTCGCAGAGTGAGGCAGGAAAGGGGAGTTTTGGAGACCAGGTTTGCGGAGTATTATGCGATCGCAGTCCAATTCTGCGGTGAATTATGCGACCGCAGAACGGGTTTGCGAGCCGCATAATGATCGTAGACCAGGTCAGTTCACGCCCAGTTTTGGAGGCCAAATTATGCGGCCAATATGCGGACCACATATCAATTATGCGATCGCATATGCTATCGCAGACCTTGTTCCGGAGCTCCATTTTTGGATTTTTAAAACCCGACCCTACTTCGTTAAATACACGCTTTGGGCCATTTTTGAGCAACAATATGATGTTTTAGAGAGAAGTGAGAGTGTTTTCGAGAGAGAGGAAACCCTAGGCTAATTATTTATCAAGTCTTGCTCAAATCTTGGAAGATTAACAAGGAAAACCTACAAGATCTTTATCTAAGAGATTGGGATTGCTAGAATTTCCGGAACGTTGTAATAATTTAAGGAACGCTCAAAGCAAGGTATGTTGGCTAAATTACTCTCATAGAATTGAATTGCATGATGTTCCCGTAAGTTTCAAATATGGTTGTCTCAAGTTCCTTATTCTATGTTTCGAGATATTCCCAATAAATTCGATTGTCCCGAATAAGAAAAGTATCAAGAATTATGTATTTAAAATGTGTTACGAATGTTCCTATCACATTATGTTATCCTTTGGAAATGTGTTCAAGAATGATATATGTATTAAAATGTTATGTCTTTGAGACATGTTTCAAATGAAGGCTATGATGCCAAATTATGTGAGAGAATCTCAATATGCTTAAGACTCTTAATTGCTCATATGTGTACCTAAAGTCTTGATTGAAAATGTCTTATTGTTGATAATCTATAAAGATGGTTGGAAGTGAAATAAGTGAATTAGGAATATAACGTGTGGCCAATGTGCCAAGAGTGAAAGTTATACTTATGGCCAATGGTGCCAATGAAATAAAATGATGTGAGAAAGATTATGAAATGAGCTTTGATTCAACTGTTCCAAAATTGATATCGAAAATAGAATTGCCTAAAATCTTATGAACTAAAGTCAAGCTCATATGTGGCTGTTTTAACAGACGCTATGATTTGTGAGTATTTTCAATGTGTTTTGCGTTCTTACATATTCGTGAGTGGAAATTGTGTATTTACCTTTGTGGGGAAAAATATGTCAACAATAAATGGTGTGTTATTTGTTGATGATTTTAACTTGCGCATCAATTGCCAATTATTTTACTCCATTTCTCGGAAAGAAATCTATTATGCTTTAATTGTTCATTTCTAATGAACTTAAAATTGTAATTTCTAGAATATTATATGTATGTTGATATTTATGATGATGATACATGAGAGGGAAGAAATAAAAGTGTGAAATATCAAATATGGCCATCGTGCCTTGAATAAAGAATCTTGTGAATGGCCAAAAGAGCTGAGGAAATATTGTTGTTGTTATTGGTTGAAAATACTAGTGGAGATTTATACAATATGAAAGATGATGAGGTAAATACATTTGCACCTATGTTATTTTTGTGAATTATTCCCCTTATTTTGGATGAGATTGATTCGATAAAATTATTCCCCTTAATTGGGATGAGATTGATTGATATAAAAAGGTTGATGTCTCGAATAAGACAGCCTAGCCGATCGGGTCGTGATCGGATACCATGCCGCACACATGGTGGTGATTGTGCTGGAAATTATAATTGAAATTGTGATTTTGGTTGTTGTCTTCAAATAAGACAGCCTAGCCGATCGGGTCGTGATCGGACTCCGTGCTAGATTCACGGTGGTATATTTGCACAGAGATTGTGATTGTAGTTGATGTCTTCAAATAAGATGGCCTAGCCGATCGGATCGTGATCGGACTCTGTGCTAAAAGTACGGTGGTATTGGTATTGATATTGATTGTAGTCGATGTCTCTAATGAGAAAGCCTAGCCGATCCGGTCATGATCGGACCTAAAAGTACGGTGGTATTGCTATTGTGAATATTGGTACTGTGAACGGTGGTATTGCCATTGTGAATATTGGTACTGTGAACGGTGGTATTGGTATTATGAATATTGGTATTGTAAAAGGTAATATTGTGAACAGTGATATATCGGTACTAATGATCTCCCAACCATAATTGTATATAAAGTTCGTATTTTGGAAATTACTATGTTTTAACTGGTCATTTGGATATCATTGGTTGTGACTTGTTGTTCTTATATTGGCATTCTATTTTGAAAGTGGACAGTTAGTTTTACATAATAGTACTATTTCATATGTACTAAGGTCCCTTTTTGTCGGGGGCGCTGCATCTTCAATGGATGCAGGTGATTCAGCAGCGGGCAATTTTGGTCCTCGTTAGCAGTTACTCCCTATTCAGTAGGTTTTGGTAAGCCCTACTCTATTCCGGGCCCGATGTCAGTTGATGTTACACTTTGTGTCTTGAGGTATAGCCGGGGCCTTGTTGCTGGCACTTCCATACTATTCTTCTGTCATACTTAGAGGCTCCGTAGACAGGTTGTGGGTGGTGTATGATGTTGGAAATTGAACTAGAAATGTTGCTATTTGGCAAACATATTTTTCGATTAATTCTATAAACTCATAATATTTTGGAAATTATGAATGAAGCTACTAATGAAAATGAAATGGAAGTTGTTAATGAAATCTTCTCAGTGCTTGATTAATGGAGTACATCTCCTCTTATTTCATGAATGAGTTTGGGTAGAATGAAATCTAACAGGCTTGCTCAGTCGGGTTTACTCAGTTGAGCATCAGTCGCGCTCCCCGAGTTTGGGGCGTGACAACACTGCCCTCATTCTTCGCATAAGGCTAAGCATTGCCTTTTCTTGCATGATACTAAACACTGTCTCCACTCCTTGCATGAGGCTAAGCACTGCTTCCATTATTGCATAAGGCTAAGCATTGTCTTTTCTGCAAGAGACTAAGCATTGTCTCTACTCCTTGCATAGGGTTAAACGCCACCCTCACCATGGCATGAGGCTAAGCGCTGCCTCCTTTATTGCATAAGGCTAAGAACTGCTTTTCTTGCATAAGAATAAGCATTGTCTCTATTCCTTGAATGAGGCTAAGCACTGCCTCCATTATTGCATAAGGCTAATCACTGCCTTTCCTTACATGAGACTAAGCATCGTCTTTGTTCTCTGCATGAGACTAAGCACCGTCTCTATTCTCTGCATGAGGCTAAGCATTGCCTCCATACTGCATAAGGCTAAGCATTACCTCACAATTTCATAATTCTAAGCACTGCCTTTCTTTGCATGAGACTAAGCATTGTGTTCACTCCTTGCATAGGGCTAAATACTGCCCTCACCTTGCATGAGCCTAAGCACTGCCTCCATTATCACATAAGGCCGAGCATTACCTTTCTTTGCATGAGACTAAGCATTGTCTCTGCTCCTTGCATAGGGTTAAGCACTGCCCTCATCATGGCATGAAGCTAAGCACTGCCTCCATTATTGCATAAAGCTAAGCATTTCCCTCCTACATGAGACTGAGCATTTTCTCCACTCTTTGCATCGGGCTAAAACACTGCCCTCATTTCATACAAGAATAAGCCTTGTCTCGTCTTGTTCTTGCATATGACTAAGAATCACTTGTTTCCTCTATCAAATGATTGATATTACTGCATACTTGCACTTCGTGGGCTGAAACATCGCCACATTGTCCGAAGGCGTCATAGTTTGAAGGCACCATCCTCATAACCTGAAGACGCCATGTCATGGCCTGAGGATCTTTCAAAATTGCATATCATTATTCAAAGGCGTCATAGTCTAGAGGCACCATCCTCATGGCTTGAGAAAATCATTCCATGGCCTGCAAATCCCTTATCATAGACTTCATGGCCCAGGACGTCATACTCTAAGGACATTATCCTCATCGTCCGAAGACAACTCTCATGGTCCGAAGGGAATTTGCATTATGTTTAAATTTTTACAATAACCTATACATATTCGCGCGCATCGTGTTTTAAGTTTTGCAAGTAACTCGAGAGGTAACCGTTCTACAAACAGGAAAAATTCTCGCTACGGTTTCTATTCACAATGTTCACATCCTTCGATCACCTCAAACGTAATCGATGATCAGCAATTGATTACCCTTTGTTCTATAACCATTCAGATATTTGCCTTATACATACGTAACAAGAAAATTCACATTCATAGCTCTACCTGAAATCATCCGTTACTCACGACACTATCACATCCAAAAGATCCTTTTCGAAACACACTACCACTCTTATAACAACTCTATCGGTTTCGTTCGCCGTTAGATCCAGAACTATACACGACCTGATTCTTGTAACTATGGGAATATGTAGGCAACTCAAGAACTAGGGTTTGACCCCCATTGTTTCAAAACACATAATTCCTCACTCACTTCGGACAGAATTGATGATTATTTTCTTTACTCGACAACTCTTTCATCATTCCCGGGTAAAGAGTGGCAGTTGTTGATACCCAATTTTGCCCTCATATTTTTATGAATGTCATATATGCTTTTAAAATATCATTCCTGCATTATCACCAATTTACAAGAGTCATACAAGTATGTTTTATAATATTTCATAATTTTTATAGCTTTAAAATTGATTTTCTTGCATTTAAATTATTTGAATATGTATTAATTACCCCTTTAAATTATTTTGTGATGACTTAATCATCAAAATTTATTATTTTCATCCAAATATATATTTTATAATATTTTACTTCATTTTCATATAATTATATTTGTATTTTTAAGCTATTTACATAATTTTGTAATAATAGCCTATATGTTGTGCATAATTATATTTTATTACATTATTTGTGCCCAAATAACATTTTTATATTTTTATAATGTCAAATTATTATTTTCAAGCGTCTTACTATACAAATAATATTTTTATTATTTGTTAATTACTTCTTATAAATTATTTTTATAAATTTTGTGTATTTAGAAACTTTGGCCAATTTTTGAGTTAATTTCGGACCCAAAACCTAACCCAATAACCCCAAGCCCAAATCAGACAACCCTTTTATTGAACTCGATCGTCACTCGTGTAAATGACCCTCCCCGTTTCCCTTTGATCCTGGCCGTTGATCTCAAATGATCAACGACCCATAATAAATCTCTACCTTTTCTTATATCCCCTCATCCAAACCCTAATGCAATTTTCCCACTCCAGCCGCCTCTGAATCCTCTCTATTCCATTCCTCTTTAAGAAACCTTAGCCGCCACACCCTTCAATTATCTCCGATAATATGGAATCCCTCTATGATTTTCCTTCCTTATATGTTTTGTCTCCGTGTTACTTACACGATTATGGTATCACTTAGTACTTGCCTATTTTTGGCAAGTACCGGGCCTTGAATCATGTGAAATCATCTTCAATCTCCAAGATCTAGACGGTATTTCATTTGTATACATTCATAGCATGGTGACATGGGGCCGATTCACCAAGATCGGTGGTCAATTTTTTATTTCTATCAAACTAGGGTTTGTATGGTTTTTATTTTAATCTGATTCGAAATTGATTTTTTCATGATAGTCTTCCCTTTAATATATTGATTGACTGTTTTCCTTGTTCGTTCGTTTGAATTTACTACTATATAAACCTCTCTCCTAATTCCTCAGGATACTACTATTCTCTTATTCTCATTTGTCTTATATTGCTCTGATGCTTAATCTCTTGGTCGACTGAAAGCCAAGGCCACCGAAATTTGATTATTGGACCTTTCTCAGTGTGACCACTGCCCAGGGTTCATTAGAAACCCTTGAGAACTTTGACGCACTGAGATTCCTGGGTTTTACTGTTCGTTTTGCTATTGACATTGGGGTATTGCTAAAATTATTCCTCTTGTTTACTTGTTCATTAATCTGTAACTGGTAAGTACTTATAACCCTTGCAATTTCATTCTCCTTTCAATTGAGTTCCTGCTCTGCATATCTATGTCTCTGAGATCTTTTTTTTCGTATGGCCCAACATGCTATTATAGGCTCTGAAGCTATTCTTGAGGCTCTATACCTTCTAGTAATCGAACTTGCTTATTTGTTGCCTTGATTTTGTTTTCTTAAGCCTGTTTGCCTTAATGTATGTGTTCGAATACTTATCATTGTTGCCTATTCTGAGTTTAGCCTTTGCCTTGTTCTATATTCTTGTGATAAGTCGAGTCATGCCCAGAATATGTTCTAATGCTTGTTGAGTCATTCATGTGCAACTTAATACTTTTTTAGAGTTAACTCCTGATCATGTTATTATCCCAAACATGCTTTCCCTGCTACTTGTAAACTAATGTGTGTTCCCTGCCTTGTTTAATCTGGTGTTCTTTAATACTGCCTAAGAATTCTAGGATGAAATGCAATATCTGGCCTCTTCTTTGTTAACCTATATTTGACATATTCTTGTCCATTATGAGTCCTGGTGCTATTTAAACCTTCGTGTATGATTGATAATGTTAAAATTCCTCATGCCCAGTTGAGTGGATTGTTACAGACCATGTTCATCAGCATGTTTGTTATGATAATACTTGCACTAGACCCTCATGCTAGAAATTTCCAAATGAAAACCGCTATTTTACTTGCTCTTGTCTATGATTATGCAAGATTCCTCTGTCTATATTGTACTTAAGTTGATCTTAGATCATATTATATCCTGAAACTCTACTTGGGATTGTCTGTTAGTTTGTGATGTTCCATCATGTCTTATGAACTTCTAGCATCTTATATATATAACTCCGTGTGATCTCAACTATCTACTCTGGTTTAAACTACTATTAGTTATAGTCCTAAGAACTAAGTGTGTGGACTTCAAATGGTCAGATCAATTTATGTACAATTTATTACTCATATGGTTAAGTTTTGCATTGCCGGGTAAGTTAGCTCCCCCTTTAGAGTTGGTGTGGGTCTGTGTTCGAGTCATGCATTCGATACACTCTAGTGTCCTGGGGTGTACCTAGACTTGGGTTTGCTATTTTGTGTGAAGAATGAGATTACTGAAGACCTCGAAAGTGCTAGGTTATCCTCTTGGGGCCTGCTCTGCTTATTAGGCCTGTACTTACTTTAGTTTGTAATATTTGAGCATGTATTCTCTATGTGGGCCTGTAATAATGTGAAATAAAGAATAATGGGGAATTAATAAAAAATGGGGTTGGGTATTCTAATATTTGCATGAAAGGGTAGAAAACATGCTTATAGGGTCTGTATGTTATATTTGCTATTTCGTTCAGCATACCTTGTTTGTTATTTCGTTTGGTATGTTGTACACTAATAGAGATCATACCTATAGTTATCATGCACACCTCACTTGTACACTATTCAAGCACGTTAGTCTAAATATCTACCATACTCGTTTTTATTTTACTACTGTGCATATAGACAACATACCTATAAGATATAACATATGTTTTGTTAACCTAGATACCATGCTTATAGGACTTCAAATAATCAATTGGTCAATTGCTTCTATTACTTTTATTGTACTGCTCATCCAGATATCATGACTATAGGATTCTAATCTTTTAATCAATTACTTCCATTGTTCTCATTACACTGCCCCACCTAGATGACATGCCTATAGGAATAAAGTATTATAAAAATCAAGTCTAATTGTTAATTATTAGAAATCCTGCCTATAGGATGTTGTCACTCGCATAAGAGCTGTTTATAAGATCAACATCATTAATGCTGGACTCTCAAAGCTGTTTCATTGCCTAATTATGTAACTATTAGAAATCATGCCTATAGGACAATGTCATCTGCCTAAGACGCCTATTTATAAAATCAGTGATAATAATCCTGAGTTTGCAAACATCTTACTCGTCTAAACCATTAAGAGATAAAAATAACGTTGCATATATGATGATGGAATTCTGAATCACCTAGAAACCATGCCTATAGGACATTAAGTCGTAATGCCTAAACTGCCTGCGTGCATTTGTTGTTTATGTGTGGAGGCTAACTTGGGCCTTTAATTGTCTTTATGTGAAGTCTTATCTGTTTTGAATGTTTCCTAGTTTTATCATTTTGAGCAACCTAAGCTGAGTCTAGAACCACCTAATAGCAGGTCTAAAGCCTCTTAGACCATAGGCGTGGGACGGGTAGTGCACGCGTAGGATACGGTTTAGAATTGAATTAGAGCGCCTTTAAGTAACAACTTCAACATAGTAATTGGGTAGCAGGAGATGATAGTTTGTGCCTGCTGAATAATATGAGCAACCCCTACCTTAAAGGAGTTGCGAAGTATTATTTATGTTGCACGAGGTGATCCTTTAGGCTAAAAAACTTAGGACCCCCTTTTCTTTATATACTTGTTATTCACACTAAGTCATTTAACATAGACCAGTGTGGTTGTACCCTTGTAATCTTTAAGATTTGTACCGATCATTTATTCTTATGTGTTATAATAGATCCTTCAACTTCTATACCTTTCTTTGCATATCACTTTACTTAATCATCTAATCCACATAGTGTAAATTTCGATCGGGACCCATAGTTGTGGACCTCAAAAAGTGCCTAACACCTTCTCTTTGAGATAATTTGAGCCCTTACCCGATCTTTGGTAACCAGACTAGTTAAAATAGAGTTATATGCAAATAGGTGCCCTGACGCACCTTAAACCTTTAGGTGGCGACCCTTCTATTTTATTACCCACTTTAAAAGAGTTTTCACACGTCGAAGCCCGCTTTCGTAAGAAAACGGGGCGCGACAATATATTAACTTTATCTCTTAACTTAAAATTCATAATCTGTTGATATCTCATGATGCACATTGTTGAGTTGCTGATGACTCCCAGATTGACCACTATGATCCAAAACACCAAAATTGGGCATATTCTAACTATTGGTTGGTTCATAACTTGTAAAATTCATATCTGGCCAGTACCCCCTTTGGAATATATGAGTGTTAATACGAATATGATACATAAAAAAAAATATACTAAGACAAAGGAAAATTAAAATTTACCACTCGGCATGTGAATTATATAAACTTGGGGAGAAATTATGTTCTCGCTCCTCATTCGCCCATGGAGATAAGTTTAGATCTGGCCAAACTCTTTCAAATGGAACCCGTTTGGATAAAATTGCTCCAAAAACACCACCCGATGATTGAGGTTTATCCCTATGTTGAGGTTTCTCAATATTGCGAACGTTTTCAGGCTTGACGTACATTTCCAACATTTTTATCACAAGATGTTCTCGGTGTTCATCCGGAGTCCTCAACAAACCTTTCAAAGTTTTATCGTCTTCGATGTTAAACTCAGGATAACAAGCAACCCCTTGCAGAGTAAGAGAATATGGATATCTTCCGGTTACTTTAATATTAACCGACGTTTCCTTACACTCATTCTCGTACATATCAACGATATCAATCTATCATACTTCAATGTAAGTGACAACTTAACAATACACTGTGGAGAAGAACTATAGCGTACTGAGTTATTCTCCACGTCAACCTCACTCCCCAATATAATGCAACCCTAATTTGTCGCTCTTCATATGGCAAAATGCAGAAAAAGTTAAGTAAACAAATATTTCAGAATGAGTAAAGGAAAATAAAAAGGATGCAGAAGACTAAATTTTTCGGAATGAACTTTCGAAGAAAGAATGAAGCTCCTTAAATAAGCAAAAAAGTTGTGCGGGTACAATAATTGGAGGGTATAGAGTATTAATTAAACACGCTATATATATAGTGCAGTAAAGCTATGCGCTATACCCACCAATTATTATGGGTCAATCAATTAAGAAGTATAGCGCATGGATTGCATGCGCTATACCTTAACGGACAATCATGTCGTTAAGGTATAGCGCGTGCAATCCATGCACTATACATAAAATGGTCACAGGTTGTTTTCTTTTTACCTATTTTTGTACTTTGAGTTCAAAAAACACACACTTTGGTTCCGGACTCAGTTACACCTCCCCCTCCCCCCCTCCTGATCCTTCTCTTGTTTGACTTTGCACATTCAAGTCTTAATATATGAGATTCGACCCTTAAAAGGGTCGTTTGGTTTGAAGACAAGTTATGTTATGATTAGTTATCCTGGTATTATTTCTTATTGATTGTTTGATATATTGTATTAATCCTAGGAGTTTCGTATTAACTGTTTGATATATTATATTAATACTGAGATTGTCAATTTTACTGTTTTATCCTAGGATTGTCAATTTTACTGCTTTATCTTGGGATAACTATTTCACCATCTTGCATGTATAAGTTATCCTAGTACTATTTTTAATCTTGGGTTAACTTATCTCAGGATTAGTAACCAAACAAGGATAAGCCGGTACTAAATTTTAATCTGAGAATTATTTTTGCTTATCCATCATACCAAATGACCCTAAGGATTTTATTCCAACATGTTTTGTAAGCTATTGATGGGATGGTCCTATAAACGATCGCGGAGCTATGTTGGCGAGAGTGGTTCAATAAAATCTCTATTGTCGAAAAATTACTCTATGTTTGCATGTCAATTGTTTTTAAGTAAATATAAAAAGTTGCATCTCCTTAATATAGGAAAAGCTTTTGGTGCGACCTAACTGGAGATGATAATATAAATACATGAGAGGTGACATGAGTCGAGGGCTAATATATTCGTCAATACCTATTGGTTCCATCCAAAATTAGAATAAGTTTGGCAAATTTAAACTATTGAATAAATGGTAGACTACTAAAGTGTCACGACCCCAATCTCCCTCATAGGATGTTGTGATGGCACCTAATCTCTAAGACTAGGTAAGCCTAGCAAGTATGCGGAATAACTGAAATAATAATCTAAGAAATCAAAACGTCAACAACTGTATAAAGTAAAATCTGCAACTCAAAGTAACTACAACTCTCAAAATCCGGTGAGGTATAAGTCACAAGCTCAAGATACAATGTTGAAAATATCCTCTACATCACTCTCTATCAAAACATAAAGAAACAAGGAAAAGTCGGGAAAGAAGGAGACTCTGAGGCCTACGGACGCGGGCAGGTGTACCTTGAAGTATCCAAGAAGCAGCACAACACTCTAATATCGAGGTTGATAGGATGAACCTGGATCTGTACAAAAACATGTGCAGAAGCGTAGTATGAGTACACCACAATGGTACCCAGTAAGTACCAAGCATAACCTCGGTAGAGTAGTGACGAGGTCAGTCAGGGCCCTTCTGGGAATAATAAGAAACAAGGCAGAAGATATAATGATATAATAAAATGACAGGGAAGTGTAACAATAAGAATTTACGGAAGGTAGCAACACGGAATCAAAGAAGACAAATACAACACGTAAGGAAGCAAGAATCTTACAAGTTAAGGAACAACAACAACAAACAATACAACAAATAGAGGAAATCAATAGGGACACTCCCGAGGTACCGCCTCGTAGTCCCAAAAGTAAATATCTCACAATCTCTCCTTATACCACCTATGCGTATCAACAATCACAACGGCACAGTAGAAACCTCGTGCAACAATAACAACCGCACGGCATAAACATCATGCTACAATAACAACCGCACGACAGAAACCTCGTGGCATAATAACAACTGCACGACAGAAACTTTGTGCAACAACCAAACAATCACCTCAACAAAAATCACGAAAATCAAAACATAACAATTGAAACAATGATATTTCAAGGATAGTAATTTCACTAAAGAATCCCACAGTCAAATAACGAATACGGAGTCAAGGAAGCAGGTAATTTAACTAAGCATGTTGTACAAGTTGCAAATAAGAGATAAGACACATAAACATGATGACTACACATGCGAAAGTAACTTGATTAAGGAAATAAAAGGAAACTACTTAGCAAAATCAAATTTTCAACATTTAGCCCGTGTACGCACTCATCACCTCGCGCACACGGCCTTCACATATTGTAAATTACCATAACAGTACCAAATCCTAAGGGGAATTTTTCCCACACAAGGTTAGACAAGTCACTTACCTCAAACCACGCTCAATCAATCAATAAGAAGACATTTTTCTCTATTTTCCGACTCCGAACGACTCAAATCTAACCAAATCACATACTATAAATATAACTATAGGAAACTAAGCTAAATAATAAAATTATGATTTTTACAAAGAATTGGAAAATCACCCCAAAAGGTCTACCCGAGCCCACGTCTCGGAACCCGACCAAAATTATAAAATCCGAACACACATTCGATATCGAGTCCAACCATATAAGAATTATCTAAATTCGAACTCATTTGGCCTTTCAAAACTCAAGAATTTGGTCTAAGAACTTTACACCTTCTTTCACAAATTTTTCAACCCAAATCTTTAATTAAATGAAGAAATTGAAGACATATTTATAGAAATTAATCAAAAAAGAGTTAGGAACTCTTATTCCAACAATCCCTTTGGAAAACCTTCAAAATATCACCTTAATCCGAGCTCTATATCTCAAAATATGAAGAAAATGGCAAACCCTCGATTTTTAACCCCTTTGCCCAGCACCTTCCGTATTTGCGGACAAAGATTTTACTTTTGCGGGACCGCACCTGCGGTGAAACCTCCACATCTGCGGAGCTCCCTTAAGCTCCCAGACTCCGCACCTACGCACCATAATCCGCATCTGCGGAAGCGCTTCTGCGCCCATATGTCCGCTTCTGCGGAAACCCTGTCCACCTCAACCACCTTCACTCTCCGCTTCTGCGATCACCTATCCGCATGAGCGACTCTGCTTCTATGACCTCCTCGTCGCACCTGCGACCACTGACAACCCTATACAGTACCTCTTCTACGCTCACCCTCTCGCTTTTGCGACCTCATCGTCGCACCTGAGACCACTGACCACCCTATACAGTCCCTCTTCTACGCTCGCCCTCTCGCTTCTGCGAGCTCGCACCTGCGATTGTAACAGAACTGGTGCACTTCAGCAATTCTTTAAGTTCCAAACTCGATTCGTTAACTATCTAAAACCACCCCGAGGCCCCTCGGGCCTCAACCAAATACTCCAACAAGTCCTAAAATATGATACGAACCTAGTCGAGCCTTCAAATCACATCAAACAATGGTAAAACCATGAATCGCGCGACGATTCAAGCCTAATGAACTTTGAACTTCTAATTTCAACATTCGATACCGAAACCTATCAAATCACGTCTGATTGACCTCAAATTTTGTACACAAGTCACAAATGACACCACGGACCTACTCCAACTCTCGGAACCCCAATCCGAGCCCGCTATCCACAAAGTTCACTCTCGATCGAACTTCTAAATTTTTAACTTTCGCCATTTCAAGCCTAATTCAACTACGGACCTCCAATTCACAATCCAGATGCTCTCCTAAGTCCAAAATCACCAAACGGGGTTAACGGAACCATCAAAACTCTATTACGAAGTCGTCTACACATAAGTCAATATCCGATCAATATTTGCAGCTTAAGCTTCCAATTTAGGGACTATGTGTCCCATTTCACTTCGAAACCAAAAATCAAACCTCCCGTCAAGTCACGTACTCACAGTATAACACAGAGAAGACAATAATTAGGGGATCGAGGCTAATGCACTCAAAACGATCGGTCGGGTCGTTACATAAAGAAAAACATAGAGATAGATGAAATATAAACAACATATTATCCCAAACTTATTTTCATTCTAAGGGAATGAGTGAAGCTTACTTTTACATTTAGTTAAACAATTTTTTGTATTTATATTTTTCTCCAATTCAAGAGTGAAATGTCTTGAATATCTCAGAGTTAAAACTACTACCTTGGTGTTGAGCACCTCAACGTCCAAATACAGCATAAGTTTACTCACAACATCTAGAAAAATTTCGTTTAAGACTACCAATATAGGATAAGAAACTAATGGACCCCTAATGGTCCATTAGTTTTGCCTTTATCCCACATTTATCCTTAACAGTGAGTTTGCTCTCCACCAAAGTAAGAGTGGCATGGGCCCAAGTGTTCTGCTTTATATATAACTTTGGACCCTTCAATTTCTTTTTTCTTTGCTTGTAGTTGTATAGCTTTATTCATGAAATTAAAAACAAAAATATGGAACCCTAAGAAGACTATATAAATTCAGCTTGATGATATTATTATCATAAACAATTCAGTTTACCACAAGAATAAATCCAGTAAAAAGAGAAGAAAGGTTGGAAACATTTCTTTCTTTTTAATTTTATCCTCTTTCAAAGTTTAATAAACATGTTCGTAACGAACAACCTAATCGTCAAGAGGTTATAATTCGAAGTGTAGTGTGATGATTTCAAGTGTTCAATTGAACCACACTCTTAATTTAAGAAACATATTGCATAAATTCCATGTCCTCTTCGAGTCCCGCCATTGTCTCAGGTGCCAAAACCACTTCAAGATCAACGGTTCCATTTCCTTCTCGTCCGGGGAATGCGGAGATCTTACCGTCAAATTTATTAGCCATGCCACTTCGGACCGCCACGGGTCGACCCCACCCGAAATCATTATCGTACATTGGAAACCTAGGTGAACTTCCCATAGTGATCATAGCTCCATCAAAATTTCCTAAAGGAAATAACCTAGGATTACTTTCCCAATCCTTCACACCCCGGCGCACGGTAGCATCATCATGCGCCACTACATTCTGATGTAGCAGATTCGCGCTCCAATTCAACTCGTTACTTAACAGCTCATTAACGGAAGCAACCGTTGGGATGCTCTGAATCGCGTTTCCAAAATAGAGCGGCTCCATCCTTTGCTCCATCCGATGGCGACAATTCACCGCCATCCTAAACGTCGTCGTTTTGCTCCCCTCCAATTTCCTGGCCCGCGTCACGGATCTCCACAACTGAGCACTCAACGACTGGAATGATGAAATTTCTGAAGCCGAGCCGTTTTTCAAAGCCGGCTCGTTCTTAACGGGCCTTATCTTTCCGTTAGTTCTTCCGTTTTGACCGTTAACTGTCATTTTGTTGTTGGCTCTGAATTTCAGCTTCAAAATAGCTTCTCTGCTGAAATGAAAGATCTTCTCACGTATAGGCTCGTCGCCGGAGAAAGTCGCCGACGGTCCACCTTCCGGGAACTGAAGAACCGCCGGAGAATCAAACACCGTATTACGGCCGAAAAACGGCTGCCTCGTAATATTCTTCTCCCCCTTAGAAAATTCAGCGAAAGTGTTGAAAAAATTCCAGAAAGAAGTTCCGTCGACAACGGCGTGATTCATCGTACACCCTATAAAAACGCCGTCGTTTAGCTCAGTTACCTGAATAGCCATTAAGGGTTTATAGTGTCCGGCGTAACTCAGGGTACTATCGAATTGGAAGAATTTTCTGAAATAAAGTGGCACATCGGAGTAATTTGGTGGACTTAGAGTGGCAATTGTGAGATGGGGTGCTTTCGCATGTACGAAATCGACGCCAGCGTCGTTGCAGAGGATGTACACGTGGCCATCGGAATTAGTAATTAGACGGCCAGCTAAGGGAGGGAAATGGGAGAGAGTTTTAGAAAGGGAAATTTTGAGATAGGAAATAAGATGAGTGGAAGTTAATTCAGTTGGGGGTTGGGTTAACAAAACACCCTTTTGAATATATTGGCAAGAAAGCATAGGAAGATCAGAAACAGAGAGTCTTAAGGAATTATTAACAGAATCATGATGTTCTGGGTATATTGTGGATCTAGAAACGACAAAAACTGAAGAAGAAGGCATAGTTGCAGTGAGTGAGTTTATTGATTGTTATGGCGAGAAGGAATGGGAGGGGATGGGGAAAGAAGTAGGACAGTTGGAAGGTATATATAGACTATAGAGGTTAAGAGTGAGGCTTGGTTCATGCATTTTGGTGGTTCGTGGACTTAATTTGACTCTCGGATCTTTCCTTTCTTTTTTCTTTTTTATTTTTTCATGACAGTGATGTCCGTATTAGCTTGTGCGTACCTCTATATTTCACTATATATCTATTATTCCATCCGTTCACTTTTACTTATTTACTATTGATTTTACACCTCTTAAGAAATAATTAATAAAATGTATAATTTACCATGATACTCATATTAATTGGTATATAGTATTAATGAATTTAGAAAATAATTTAGAATGATTAATTAATGCTAAGGTCAAAATAAGAAAAATAATTATTTTTCTCTTGATATGCAAAAAGTGAAAGTAATAATGAAAATTTATTTTCCGAATACTTGACAACTAAAAGTGAACAGATGAAGTATCTTCTACCAGCACCGGAAACCTGTGAGACCTCATGGACGGTTGGACCTTTGTCTATGTATTTTTTTCTTCGCTCTAATCATCTTGTACCGAAAGTTCATTGGCTGATTAATTTGGGTTCGCGCCACATAGAATCAATAAAGGGAAGTCTATTGGAAGCTTTTTCATTCTTAAGAATTTAGATTTGAAATTTCTAATTAAGGACGAAGGAAAACTCGGTGGTAGCCTTTCTTTATGTACTACTTCTCCCATATATATTGATGACTACACACTACAAGTGAATGATGAAGAGAGTAGTGGACATACTAGTGGTTTTACTACGGAGTTTGTACAATCATAAGTTGGGAAAGTAGACATCACTAGGGCCAGACACTATGTCCAATGAACTTTCCTAAAGACTGGCTTTCTGTTACATTGACCCATCCCATATTAGGTGGTCAAGGTCGTTCGAGATCGTAGTTCTTTGTAGTTTCATCATTCATGTGGTCTATGGCTAACAAATATAGTAGAAACAAATTCAGAATTTTAACTCAGTAAATTTAGAATATCGTCACTATTCTCTTGTACATAACATGTTATAATAAGTAAAGACGTAATAATATTTTTATAATATTTCATATTCATACGTAGATATAGATATAGTTCAAGTCAAAGATAGTGGATACAAGACAAACCTTTATTTGGAAAACGATGACCAGCGAGGATGGGAACAAGTCGTCCATTACATGCTTAATCAATATATCTATATCTATCTATACTATATTAAAATCACAAGGCTTTAGCGAAATATCGTTCGCCTATTTTACCCTTTAAAAATAAAATTTACATTGAATAAAATTATTATTTTACTTATCTTCCTATTATTTAGGACTTTTACATCAACTAAAATTCTATATATTATATCTTTTCTTATTTAAACTACGAAAAAAAGAAATTTAAAAATCAATGGAGAGTTTACCTTATATAAGTGAATCACTGTAATTATGATACAAAAACTATAGACGAGGCCGAAAATTAGATTAACGTTTCACATGTCGTTTCTTCAAGGAGTACTTAATTATCTTTGGCCAAAATCACTTAACTTGAACTTTCCATGTTTCTATTTGTTTAAATTTTTATTTTGTTAAAATAAATCATAATAGCACTGCATATAATCAGCAACTATGTTTTTGAGCATTGAAGAGTTGTTCTTACCGATTAAAAGTATCTCGTCGACTTTTATATTCATTAAATTGGATTTTACGCTAGACAAAATAGTTATTCAGTTACTTTGCTAACAAATAAGACTTTTTAATCGCATAAAATTTTATTTACTAAATTTTTATTTATTAGAATAATAGTGTTCTAATATCAAGGACTTTAAAATCAATTAAGATTTTATTTTATAAACTAATAGTAAAAATTAAATACTAAGGGTTAGAATCTTTTTAACATTATTCGTTCATTATCACAAATCTAAATAATTAAGAGTTTATCTTGCATAACTATAATACCTTCCATGTTAGTGTTTCTAATGTTTAGTATTTTTAAATTAGGAAATTACGAATTTAATGCATGTTCAACATATTACTTGTTAAAATACTCTTGAAATTAAATAACGTGAATGGAATTGTGAATGTGCTATTTTCTTTATATCATAAATCAATTACTATTTGAAGTCTAAATAAGTGCCATATAGAAAGATAAATAGTTAAACGTCACGGTATCAATTAATGATGAATTTCTAATAGTAATTTCTGATTTCTATACTATATTATGGTTGAACTACTTTTCTACTCAAATAATATTATTTATTTATCATTTCTATAATATTTTAAAATGATACATAATAATTAGAATAAAAATCAGCAAAACTTATAAGAGATAGAGTGATTAGCAATAGTCAATAACACTAATGATTCTTCAAATACAAAGATCAAAAGTAAAATGTCAGATAAACTTTTACCCTTTAAAAATAGAATTTTGTTACATAATTGAAATTCGGAACGAACCAATACTAAGAATTTACAGAAAAATACATTATTTCATTTAGAATTAAGAAAAAAATGATTACGCTTTAAAATTAGCTGTAGCAAAAGATCCAATTCAATTCTTTTTTAAACTAATCATCGTACAATAAATTATTTTTTAAGTAGACAAAACTCTTAGGATATAAAAATAAAGTAAATCATTTATAGTATAGTAATTTTAAATTGGCTAAGAAAAAACTTAAAGCAATAAAGATGGAACAGTTAAAGACAAAATATATTCTAACGAATGACAACTCAATATATTTTATATAAATTAAGTTACGTTTTTTGAAATATATTAACTCAATATTAGTCTTTATAAAGTTAAAGGTAGGGAATCAAAAAACTCTCTCCTCGCTCCTGCTTCTCTCTAAGCGCAGGTTAGTCTAACGTGCGCCCTGGAGGTCCATGGGAAGGGGACGAGGTCGGGGAAGGGGACGACCTAAGAAAGAGATACAAATCGCGTTTGGGAGTGCAATGCATATTCAATCCAAAATGAATGCTTCAACATCCAAACAATCTGCTACCAAAATTTCAATGGAACAGTTACTAGTATCGGAACCTTCATCGAGCTCAACTGTAGAGAAGAGGCATGTATGGAGATGGTGGA
Source organism: Nicotiana otophora (assembly GCA_000715115.1). Lineage (NCBI taxonomy): Eukaryota > Viridiplantae > Streptophyta > Magnoliopsida > Solanales > Solanaceae > Nicotiana > Nicotiana otophora. The sequence goes on from AWOL01S0086086.1 coordinate 43,383, forward strand.
TAAAGACAAAACACCACTACCAGTGAGATCTCAGGCGGAGGATGGAAAGCAGCTAAATAAAATTGAAGATCTGGTAGAAAATTTACCCACTCAAGTACAGGGTGATAAAGTACTAACACAGAGTAACATTGCAAATCAAGAGGCAAATAAGGAGGTTTCTGCAGAGCAAGATGCAGCTGTGAATAAATCTAAGTGGAACTCATTGTTTGCTGGAAACAGAGCTGCGGAAAATGGTATGACCTTAACTTATTTCCCTCCTCAAATTGTGAATGGTGAAACGATATTTCAGCTGGAGAAAAATGAAGTTGAGAAGGAAGCGGAAAAGTGAAAAAATGCTGTCATTGCCAATCTGATGGGAGAAACACCAGGATATTCACTCATGCATAGGTACATTTCCCAGATGTGGAATACCATACCTATGCCGGATCTGTATCTGCATGGGGAAGGTTATTATGTGTCTCGATTTCATGATGTGAACGATATGAATGCGATTTTATTCTCTGGCCCTTATACTATTAGAAATCGACCAATGATTCTGAAACCATGGACCCCTGATTTTGATTTTAGTCAAGAGTTCATGACAGAGATACCATTGTGGGTAAAGTTTCCCAAATTACCTATGAGCTGCTGGGGATGTGGATCTTTGGGAAGAATTGCTAGTGCATTAGGGAAACCATTATTTGCGAATGAATGTATGACTAAACAAGCAAGCATCTCATATGTCAAAATGCTAATTGAAGTAAATGTGTCCAAACCACTGCCTGACACAATAACGGTTATGGAGCCAAATGGACAAAAATTTCAGCAGGAGGCGGTGTTTGAATGGAAGCCCCAATTCTGTCCTCAATGCTCAACTATAAGGCACATATGCTCTAAGAAGATACCTGAGCAACAATTGATAGAAAGGCCAATGCAGAACAAGAGAAAAGGTGAACAACAGAAGGTGGTTCAGGAATGGAAGCCTAAAGTGATACCATCAACGAGATAAAATGTGGACAAACAACAGCTGGATCAAGTGGAAGTAACTCAGCCTAGAGTTACTTATAATGAAAGCAAACAGAAATAACAAGAATCAGAATCACAGAGCCAAGTAACAACACCATATGGAACGGTGAGGAATGTTTCTAAAGACAAGGAGCAAATGCCAAGCCCGCAATTGAATTTGATAAACTTCCCACAGTTGAGTGCTGCTTTGAGTAGCAAATCTAAGAATGGGAATGTATTGAGTTGCAAAGAGAGGACCAGAGAACCAGACAAGCAAAACCTCCTGATTTGGGAGGTAACACCATTTCACAATGACTTGGCTTATATGAAATATTAGAGGTATAAATAAAGTGTATAAACAGAAGGAGTTAACGAAGTATATAAGATCAAAAACTATCAAAATTCTGGGCCTGCTGGATACCAGAGTTAAGCAACATAGAAGTCCAAAAATACCTAGAAATATTGCTTTCAATTGGGGTATTATCAATAATTACTCAACTGCTGTCAATAGAAGAATTTGGTTGATGTGGGATCAAGGTGAATATACTATATCTGTTTTGAAGGTGGAAGCTCAACTAATACATTGTGAAGTTAGAGACTTCTCTACTAACTTTCAATGTGTTCTGACTATTATATATAGATTCAATACTGTGGAGGAGAGGAGAAGTCTATGGAACACTCTGCAGAACATATCGAGCAATACCAACTGCCCATGGCTAGTGTGTGGGGACTTTAATGCAATATTGTCGACTACAGATAGAATGAGCTGCCATCCTGTGAGTTTCAGTGAAGTTAAGGACTTTTCAGACTGTATCAATGCCACTCTACTAAATGAATTACAATGGAAAGGTGAATATTTCACACGGTCAAATAAGCAACAAGGAGTAGAGAGAGTCAGTAGCAAAATTGACAGAGCATTTGGTAATTATGATTGGATGATGAACTGGGGCCACATTGTCTTAGAGTATGATCTTCCTAACATTTCAGACCATGCCCCAATGCTATTGACTTTGCAAAGT
>AWOL01S0086119.1:2160-38847 GCA_000715115.1 Nicotiana otophora
CAGTTATACCCTCCTATTATACTTGGAACACCGTTTATTAACGCCATTTATCCTTTTACTAGCATAGACTCGAAAGGTTTTACTGCTACTTATAAGGATAAAGAGATAAGTTATACTTTTGTTACAGATCCAGTAACTAGAGATTTAATGCTTTAATTGATATGAAGCAGAAACATATTGATTCTTTGTAGTTAGAATTGTTTAGTATGAATATATTTGATACTTTGAATTCTACTAAAGTACATGAAAAGATCAAATTGATTTTCGAAAATATTGCTATTGATATTTGTGCAGAACATCCCAGTGCTTTTTGGAATAGAAAAAAGCATATTGTCACTCTGCCTTATGAAGATAATTTCTCTNCGAAAATATTGTTATTGATATTTGTGCAGAACATCTCAGTGCTTTTTGGAATAGAAAAAAGCATATTGTCACTCTGCCTTATTGTCACTCTGCCTTAACCCATTTGGTCCGTTTGGCCCGCGGTCCCGGGCCGGTCCCGGGCCTGGACCAGCCCACTTGCCACCCTTATATATAACACATGTATTTCATGCACTATATGTATATCGGTTCTCTCCTTTTTTTCCCCTATTGTGGTCGTTTAAGTTCAATTAGTCGCGATTTCGGTTCCGGACTCTTCCTTATAGCCCACGAACAAAATCCTTCCGACTATCAACACAAATCGATTTTTCCAGCTCAAACCAACTCGCAGTAGGAAACAACCTTCTACTTGTGATCAACATACTTCAAGAGACCTGGTTCTTTCACAACTATTTGTTAATCAACAAAACTAATATAAGCTCAGCTCAACAATATAGTTGTTTGTAGTTAGATGAATTGATTATAGTAAAAGCTAAATCTGTTTTTGGTATAAAGCTATCAATGTGAGGGCGTTACAGATATACGGATGGAAGCTTTAATAGTACTGTGCAACTCATATGATACTTATGCTAAGTAAACAAAAATGGACAGTAAGCATTCTTGTTCTACTCTATATTTTCTAATTTACTAAGCACATTCTATTAGGTCATAACTTTTCATATAAAACTTTATTCTGCTTTTCATCTAGTTGTATTTGGGTTGGAGAATACCTTTTGAAAAGCCTGTTCACGAATTTTGGTATAGTATGGAGTTCATTTAAGTTTCCTTTTATGTGATGGATATGCATGTGTAGGGCGAACATTTTATATATGCCTAGGGCTGCAAAAAAGTTGCTTTGACTGGGTAATAATTCAGTCGAGCACAAGTGGTAGAAATGAGTGAATGAAGAGAAAGGGACTTGCATTTACACTATTGTACGTACTAAACTGCAGTTCTTTCTCTCTACTCTCTGAGACAAAGAGTACTCTTTTGCATTATTGTGAATTTTGTAAAGAACATATACAACATAATTGTGGGATGACGTTTACCTTACAATTCTTTCTCTCTTCTTTCGCTAAAACATAACATTGTTGCAGCTTCCCTTCAGCCCCACAAATATTTCTTCTTTTATCTTTCACTAATTTTCACCTGCGTCCCCTGTCCTTCTTAGCATTTTTGTGTGTGTGTATGTGTGTGGTGGTGCAGAGGAATTGAAGAGGGCATATTATATATATGCATGATACCACTGACAACTTTAAGCAAAGACATTTTAAACTTGTTGGGAACATGCAGTCATGAAAGAGATGCATTTGTTTGTTGGGAAATGGTACAATTATCTGCTAGCAGAAAAAAGGCGATAACACCAAAATACCAACTCAAGTCATTTTCGAGCAGGCAGGGTTTCTTTTTTGGTTTTCCATCATGTGTAGGGTACCAACTCAAGTGATGCCTAACAAATACAACTTCTATTCAAGGTTTGAATTTGAAACCTTTAGTTAAAAGACGGAGAAGTGCTACTTATCATATCACCATCCTATGTTGGTGAGAGGCAAGATTTCAACATGTAGTAGAATAATATTCTCATATATTGGTCATCATCTAATGTTCAGCTGTTTTATTTAATTTATTTTTATTATCTGTTTTATATAATTATTTGGTACAGAGATACCCTCTGTTAGTATTAGAATTTTGTACCTCTTTGTTTTTCTTTTTGGTCTTTAAATTTTCATGTTGCAGTAGTTTCATTAGTATAATTCATCATGACTAAACTTTTCATGATTGCTTTCCTTCCTAGGAAACACTGACTTTACAAACAAGCACTCCCATTTCACCTTCAAGGGAAATAAGAATTCATGATGTGTAAGGTAGGTGGTTAGACTGTGGTTGTGTATCTAGTTAAAGGCAAGAAAATGTTGATTTGAAAATCCAAATAATACAAGATAATCGGTCCTTTTGCATTCGAATTTTTGTTCTTGAAATTTTCTCTCGGAAAATGAAGCGATGATGCACGGTTATTGGTGAACTTAATTAATTGGATTTTGATATTATTCTTAATAACTTCTATATTCTAGCTAATTACTGATTTCATGGTAATAATGGAAACTAATTGTAGCAATTGTGTTATAACAAATTCCTAGCCAGGATACATACTAGCTACAATATAACAACAACAACAACACGAGGGTAGTGTGTACGCAGACCTTACCCCTACCTTGTGAGAATAGAGAGGATGTTTCCAATAGACCCTCGGCTCAGGAAAGCATAAGCACCACATTAATGAAAAAATAGATAAGAAGGGACAGTACCAAAAAGCCATATAAAAGCAGAATAAAAACAACAAGCTCAGTAAGGTGATCAATAATGAAAGAAAACAACGGTTATGCATAAAAACCTACTACCAACAAAAAGCGAGACTGCGAGTCAATACTAATGTTATGAACACTCTAGACTACCTACTCTACTACGTACTCTTATCCTCGACCTCCATACCTTCCTATCAAGGGTCATGTCCCCGATCAGCTGAAGTTGTGTCATGTTTTGCCTAATCACCTCGCCTCACTTCTTCTTTGGTCTACCTCTACCTCTCCGTAGGCCCTCTAATGTCAACCTCTCACACCTCCTCACCGGGGCGTCTGTGCTCCTCCTCCTCACATGACCAAACCACCTAAGCCGCACTTCCCGTATCTTATTCTCAATAGGGGTCACACTCACCTTATCGCGAATAACCTCATTTCTGATCCTATCTAACTTGGTGTGACTACACATCCATCTCAACATCCTCATATCTGCTACTTTCATCTTCTGGACATGAGCGATCTTGACTGGCTAATACTCAGCTCCATACAACATCGTTGGTCTGACCACCACTCTTTAGAACTTACCCTTAAGTTTCGGTGGCACCTTCTTAACACACAAAACACCTTAAGCGAGTCTCCATTTCATCCATCCCGCCCCAATACGATGTGTGACATTTTTCATCAATCTCCCCATCCCTCTGAATAATAGATAATGGTACTTAAAACTCCCTCTCCTAGGTATAACTTGCGAGTCCAGCCTCACCTCCCTTTCCCCTCCTTGAGTATCGCCACTGAACTTACACTCTAAGTATTCTGTCTTGGTCCTGCTCAACTTGAAACCTTTAGATTACAGGGTCTGCCTCCATACCTATAATTGCGCGTTCACACCGTCTTGCGTCTCGTCAATCAATACAATATCATCTGCAAATAGCATGCAACACGGCACCTCCCCTTGGATGTGGCGCGTCAGTGCGTCCATCACTAGAGCAAACAAAAAAGGACTGAGTGTCGACCCCTGATGCAACCCCATCATAAACGAAAAATGGTCTGAGTCCCCACTCACCGTCCTCACTCGGGTCTTTACTCCATCATACATGTCCTTAATAAACCTAACATAGGCAACAAGTATACCTCTAGCCTCCAAACATCTCCATAAAACCTCCCTCGGAACTTTATTGTATACTTTTTCTAAGTCAATGAACACCATATGCAAGTATTTCTTTCCCTCCCTATACTGTTCCATCAATCTCCTAACAAGGTGGATGGCTTCTGTAGTCGAACGTTCCTGCATAAACCCAAACTGGTTCTCGAAAATAGACACACGCCTTTGCACCCTTAGCTCTACTACTCAGATTTTATAGTATGGCTAAATAGCTTGATACCCCGATAGTTATTTCCATTTTGGATATCACCCTTGTTCTTGTATACAGGAACCATCGTGCTCCACCTCCACTCTTCGGGCATCTTCTTCGTTCTAAAAATGACATTAAATAACCTAGTGAGCCACTCCAAGCCTGCCTTGCCCGCACTCTTCCAAAACTCCATCGGGATTTCATCCGGTCCGGTTGCTTTGTCCCTGATCATCTTACGCATAGCCCCCTCAACTTCATCAACTCTAATCCATCTACAATACCCAAAGTCACAACGACTCTCGGAGAGTTCCAAATCACCAAGTACAATTCTCCTGTCCCCCTTTTTGTTCAAGAGACTATGGAAGTAGGTCTTCTATCTCCGACGGATAAGCCCCTCATCCAACAAAACTCTACGTTCTTTGTCCTTGATGCACATACTGGCTACAATGTCATTTGAAAATCCTTTTTCTATTAGCTATGGCTTCAACTATTCTTGTAGCCGCGGTCAGCGTTGGTCTTTTCTCTAATTCCGTTTGTTTACTCTATCTCTAAGTTAATGTATTCGTATCTTTTCCAACAAATAATACAAAAGTAGAAGGTTTTCTAATGTGAGATTTAGACACATATCTTTGAAATTAGTTCCGAGGAAAGCTTCCCGCTAGTGCTTTGTTCCAACTAATTTAAATTTTAGACTCCTCTTTTCGTACTTAAGTGCAAAATAGAAAACTGCTGGAAGATGTATTAATTAAACTTTTGAATGGTCAATGTTGCATAGGATTTAAGGTGAGGTAAATCTTAGGCCGCACGCATTATTTACATCAAATCAAATAATTTAACTTTAGTAGTAAGTAATTAAAGTGAAAATACATATCAATTAACTACTCCATCCGTTTTAAATTAGATGGAGTACTTTCCTTTTTAGTTTGTTCCAAAATAAATGACACATTTCTAAATTTGGAAATAATTCAACTTTAAACTCTTCATTTTACTCATTTTACCCTTAATGAGAAGCTTTTATAACAACAAAAATGTCATGGTCCCACAAAACTTTTACCCCTTACGCTTTTAAGACCACAAGTTTCAAAAATCTTCTTTTTCTTTTTAAACTCCGTGCTGAGTCAAACTACCTCATCTAAATTGAAACGGAGGGAATATGTATGTGCGTAGGACATGTAATTCATTTGGCGTAGGTTTTTACTTCAAAGTGATCCTCCAAGTGTAGAATGGATGGAACTAATACCATCGTTGCAAATAATTTTGCAAAAGTAAAATTGTTCAAATTAAAGGAAAGATAAATGACATTGCCATCCTAATATATATATCGAATATATATCGATCGAACTGGATAGAAAATCCCAGGAAAACATCCATCAAGAAGCTAAAGAGAAGAAAATACTAAGCTAAGATAATCTAATGGAAATTTAGAGAAAAGAAAAAAGAAGAAGATACAAGAACTTGATAATTAGATAAATCTAGGACTAAGAGTAACCAAGGCGAAGTTCCAAATCCAAATCCATATCTAAATCCTCCTTTGTTTGGATCAACCCCATGTTAAAGTCCAATGTAACAAACTCTCTCTTTTTCCAAACCCTATTTTCATTGTTTCTCTTTGCAAAATCTGCTGGCTGCTTCACTCCAAGAGAAACTTTCTTACTTAGAGTACTCTTAGCTACATCTCCCTTTAGATAGCTCCCAGTGAAATTAAACCTAGGAGACGACGAAGAGGAAGATGATGAAATCGTAGGATTATGGTTAGGTTTTTTTTTAGATGAATTAACATTATCACATGAAGGTGAAGGAGAGTAGTGTAAGAGTCTGAGTTTTGCCCTATCCCTTCTATGAACATTCATATGACCCCCTAATGCTTGTGCAGACCTGAATTCTCTCTTGCAAAAGCTACACTTATAGTCTCTTTCTGGCCATATTGAGGCAGAATCCCATACTTCTATTTGTGTGTTTTCTTTGAACTTCATTTTCTCCATGAATTAGCTGCTTCTTTTTGAAAGAGAGAGAGAGAGATGTTTGAGAAAGAAAAAGTTGAGAGCTAAGTGTAGCAGCAGAGGTTGCTTTATTTATTCTACTGATGAAGTTAAGACATACTTATAAATATTTCTAGCCTGTGCAACTATATATGAGTTTTTTAGACGTGCTAATCTTTTTAGCAATGTCTCTTTCCACTAAAAGAGATTGCTTAGCCAAGGAATTAATTAAAGGCTCATGATTTCAAGTGCAGGTCCTTTTCTTGCCATATATAGGTTATTTTTGTAGATCACATTATGCTTAGATATCTGTTATGGAAAAACCTGATATATGAAAAGGTAGCCCCACATAATAATTTACACAGATATTGTTCTCATGACCAAAAAATTTCATCATGGTTGAATCTTTACACGTGTCCCATATATTGAGCTATAAATTCACCCTCGAAGAGATTAATCTATTAATGTAGATTTTTGTTACTAGAAACTAACCAAACATTTTGTAAGCATTTGTACTGAAATTGAATTTTATCCTTCAAATCAATTGTTCTTTGAGACATACTATGTAAGTGTAGTGTTAAGTGGACAAAAATTTTCATCACATCCTAAATGAGTATATATGAGGAGGTATAAATTAAGAGTAGAAAATAACTAAAAAGAATTTAAAAGATATACAGCGTGTAAAATTCATATTGTCAACCATAATCACTTTCTGAGTTTTTGTTGTATCGCAATAAATATTTGTGTTAAATGTGTTATATCTAATAGACAAGGTGGGTTGCTCTGATGGTAAGCACCCTCCACTTCCAACCAAGAGGTTGTGAGTTCGAGTCACCCCAAGAGCAAGGTGGGGAGTTCTTGGAGGGAAGGATGCCGAGGGTCATTTGGAAACAGCCTCTCTACTACCCCAGGGTAGGGGTAAGGTCTGCGTACACACTACCCTCCCCAGACCCCACTAGTGGGATTATACTGGGTTGTTGTTGTTGTTGTTGTGTTATATCTAATAGTTTATTGTTCTTTTTCTCAAAGTCAAAAGTTTTTTTGTTGTTGTGTGTATATTTTTTGTTATGTTATCCCCCAAGTCAAACGTTGTTGATGTAGAAGCCAACTCCACAAGTAGCCCCCTCGCGTAGTGAATCAGCGACTAGCTCTTTCGCTCCAAATTGTGCCTCAATTGCCACAACCGCCATAGATGAGATAGCAGTAAAGTGTGTGGAGAGGCCAGGATTCTGCTTCTGTCTCCGTTTGTATGTCCAATTCTCTTTGTACATAAAGAAGGGATTTTCATTCTTCAACAATTAATTGTTCATAAGCTATGGCTCCTCCATCTTCAACAGTTTCAAATGAACAATCGCAAGTACAAACCCTAAACCTAACCATAATCCCTGGTTTACCCAACGATTTAGCAGCGCTAATACTAGTATTCGTTCCTTACTCTCATCATTCACGTCTCAAATCCATCTGCAAATCATGGAAACTGTTTTTCTCTTCGAAAACTATCATTTCTCTGCGGCAAAAGCACCTCCCACCCACTACTCTCTCCCCACTCCTCTGTATATTTCCACAGGATCCTTTAATTGCTTCCCCTTACCTCTTTGACCCTGTAAATCTCGCGTGGTCCCCACTCCCACCTATGCCCTGTAATCCCCATGTATATGGCCTTTGTAATTTCACCTCAATCTCTGTTGGTTCTTATTTGTATGTCTTAGGTGGGTCCCTTTTCGATACCCGCTCGTTCCCTCTTGATTGCCCGTGTCCGTCCTCGTCGGCTTTTCGGTTTGATTTTGTGAGTTTCACGTGGGAGAATTTATCCCCTATGATCAACCCTAGGGGGAGCTTCGCATGTGCTGCCACGCCAAATTCGGATAAGATTCTAGTGGCGGGTGGTGGGTCCCGGCACACGATGTTTGCGGCAGCGGGTAGTAGGATCAGTTCAGTGGAGATGTATGATATTGGGAAAGATGAGTGGGTCCCATTGGATGGATTGCCTAGGTTTAGAGCAGGGTGTGTTGGGTTCTTTGTTGGGAATGGGGAGGGGGAAGAGGAGAAGGAGTTTTGGGTGATGGGTGGGTATGGCGAGTCGAGGACAGTCTCGGGTGTGTTTCCTGTGGATCAGTATTATAGGGATGTTGTAGTGATGGAGATGAAAAATGGTGGTGGTGGGAAGTGGAGGGAGCTTGGGGATATGTGGGAAGAAGGGGAAAGGTGGAGGCTTGGAAAGATTGTGGTGGTTGAGGATGGTGCGTCGGACACCCCTGCAGTATTCATGCTTGACCAAAGTGATATTTTCAGGTAAGGTATTTTGGAAAATCTTTTTATGTATTTCTTCTAGTTAAATTTTTCATTTTACTGTCAGCAACTTAGGAAGTAAGCAATAGAAGATAAGCGTGAGCGGTAAGAATTGTTAGTTTCAGTGTATCTTTGATTAAGCCTTAAAAGACAAATTATTTACCAGTATTGGAATGATTTGGCTAATTGGCCCGAAAATAATGGAATTGGACGTATGAGATTTATATGACTGACCCCAAATAGTTTGAGATTGTGGTTTAGTTGATTGACTGAACTCAGTAACTTAAGGAACCACGCATCTATGGTAGTTTGTCACAACTTCAGTATGAGAAGCTTGATGCGTATTGCGTTGTGCATCTAAAGTTGATCCCGGTGTAATATCCGATCTCAGCATTGTCTTTTGTCCTTTGGCTTGATTAATAGAGTCACGGCAGGAAAGGGGTGGGTCACCAAGTAGGGCAAGAGAATAAGCACTAGGTGACAATTTGATATGTTTGTTTGATGTCCTGCTATATGACGTGAGTAAGTTTCCTTTTTCTGATTAGTTGAAATAATTTTATTAGAGTAAGTGGGTAGAGTGGTGTTTGGTTTAGTTTCTTTTGATAACGGTGGTATCCAAGCTAGTTTGCGCGCATCTCGGCTAAACCGTTTACCCGCTACTTCCTGTCACAGATATCGGCTAACTCTGTACCCCAATCCCCCAAGATTCAGACAGATGGGTAAACCTTTTGCTTTCTTGCCTCTTCTGGGATTTGAATCACGTTTTGTTAAAGAATTTGAAAGAGTTCTGCCAAATTATTCTCATTTTCTTTTTGTAAAACTGTTTGTCGACCAAAAGCGAAGAAAGAAAGCTTTTTTTCTGTCTCAAATGTTTAACCCAAATGACACCTGAGAATTCCCTATGCGGTAGATCAAACCACATCCATATTACCTTACTCCTAGAATAATCTTTTCCCTTTATTTCCATTGGTGTTGTGACTCTTACTCAAACCTTTGAATCTCACAGTCTGTTATTTATTTCCCTCCTTTTTCTCTGTCAGTTCTCCTTTGATTTTGTTTGCTACATCCTCCCAATCTTCTTTCAATTTGCATCAGCAGTTCCCTTTGCATTTCCTCTTCAGACCCCCAAGAAATAGGAAAATTTCCCAATCTCTCCTTTTTCCCTCACGTTTTTGTGGACATCATCTGAAAAGTCTTTGGTACAATTTTATTTGGTCACATCTTTGATTAGTTTCATTTAAAACAAAAAAAGAAAAATTTAAACTATTCAACTGTATTAAGTCAGGTGTGTAATTATAACTACTAAATGCATTGGAATAAAGTGGCAAGTATAAATACCTGGATGTAGTTCCAGTTACTTTGTAGTATTTAATTTTTGCTTTTCCAATATAAGGAAAACAATTTTGCTAAGCCAAGGGTTATATTTCAGCCTCTAATCAGTCCAATGATATAAAGCTAGATATAAACTGCACATATAAGAGTGGTAGCCTCTAGAAAATGAGCTCATCTCATTTCAGCTTCTAATCAGCATTTAATGGAGTCTTTTATCCTTTTCTTTTTTGTGATTGCAACAATCTGTTTGGTTCCTCTTTTGAACACCATATTATTCAATGAGACTAAGTGCAGGGGTAAGTGGATTTGGTTTATGACCCATTGTCAGACCGTTGGTTAGCTGACTAAATTGGCGGTTTTGAATTTTTTTTTTTGATGGCAACAGATAAATCATTTCTTAATACGTATTCCTTCACATGCTTCTAAAGCTCGAACTCGTCAGTAAGTACGAGAGCTCTAATGTCATGTCAAACCTGAGAAAGATGTAAAAAATCTGCTTAGGGTCAGATTGGACTTCATCTTCTTGCCCTGCTTGCCACCACTCTGAAAGCCTGATTCGTAGCTCTCTATATCATTCCGAAATAAGTTAGGGGTAGGGGTCTAGCTCAGCTCTAAGCCTAGGATAGGACCTTGTCCCTGTAGATTTTTTCTAGGGTATGAGCAAAAACAGGATTGGCTGAAATTATATGTCATTTATTTCTTTAGCGAAGTAGGTTCAGTTTACTTCTTTTACAAGGAACAAACATTTTTCGTATATCTACCTGAAACCCAGTTATCAAGTATATATGTGCTTGTCTCTGTGTTTAGCTACCTGAAATACAAGAATACGCACTGTGTCCTGTTTCATTGAATGTAATCTGAAAATTTACTTAACTTTGATCTGTATATGAGTAGTGGGCATAGTGGTGCAACAAAATGTTGAACTGACTGTTAGATAGGTAAACAACATCACATTTTATAAAGACTTTACTGTTTCATGCATGAGTCTTAATATTTATGTAGGAATGTGTCTACATTTGATTTTTTTTTTTTTTTCAAGCAGTATGCTATGAGTAAGTGATTTATCTGACTGTAGCTTGTTTGTTCTGAGGTGTCTCAAATCAATATTTCTTGGGTGTATCATTGGAGTCTCCTTAATGGAAGATAGCAACAGATCCAGTAATGTAGGACGGGTATAGCAAACTGGAAAAAATAGCTCGTCTAAGTTTTAAGTATATTTTTCTGGGTGTATTACAAATGTTCTTATCTTTTAAATTTTATTTATTTTGTGAATGTATTAGTTCACCAATATCATGAACTCTTCAGAGCATACATCTTTTAGAAAGACTCTAAACTGGAAGTGTATCCATGTCTTTTCTGTTAAACCTCATGATTGAACTTGAAAGTTTAGGTTATTTGATGTTGAGATTCAGGATTTTTCCTTTGAAGGATAACTCTTACATTTCTTGGTAAGTTATGCATATGCATCTGATTCATCCAATTTATATTCAATCCTAAATTAGCTAGAACAGACTCTGTAGGTCTGATTGCCTGTGGCTACATCCTATACTCTCTTAGTTAAAGACTTGGAAATCTTGTCATTTTGTCAGTGTCCACATGAAGGTTTTGTGTTCTTATGTTACATTTTTCTCATCCTTTGCTGCATCTGTAGGTATGAAATGGCTTCCAACAGTTGGGTAAAAGAAACAAGTGTGCCAAGAAAAACATCTGATGAAGCATCAGTTGGCTTTGTCGCATTGGATGAGGAGCTGCACGTGATGACCCATTTAAATGGGATCAAATCAAAGGAGTGCCAAAGATTGAGGCAGCAGAAAAGGTCAGCAACTCTTCTGATACAAATATATCATCCTAGGAAGAAGTCATGGAGGTGTGTCACTACAAATCCACCCTTTCATCACCCTTTGGATTTCAAAACTGCAGTTATGTGCACCATTCGTCTGTAGATTTACATTGTTCCATTGGTGTTTGGTCAGTAGATTCTCCTACCTGTTGTGAATGGCATTGTATAGCTTTCATTGACATGTTCTTATTGTCAGAATTAGTATTGTAAATGCAACTGTAATAAACTCAATTCTTCTTATCTGTCTCTTTCCTTTTATTAATTGCTTCTACGTGACAGTTCATTTTTTCTCTCCCCCACCCTCTCTCTCTCTCTCTCTCTCTCTCTCTCTCTCTCTCTCTCTCCCATATATATAACCATAACCGGGTTGTTTGTGAAGAGTGAAAAATCAACAGTTGGCAATGGTATGTTTAAACTAGTATCTGTCTTTCCGTATTAACCCATCATTAATTTTCTTATAGTTTATTTTCTTCGTATTTTGGGATTTGATTCGTAATTAAGTTTCTTCATGATTTTTTTTTATTTATCTTCTGTTCAGCATCAGAATTATTCCATTATGATGCCTTCTCAATTTCTGTCTTTTTTTCCTTTTTGTCTATCTGGTTGCCTTCTACTGCTTTAACAACTGAAGTTTCCTTTGAATCCTCTTTGGCAAACTCTTTTGCCATAGAATCTGCGGTCCCTGAATATGAAATTAGCTCACCTCCCAGTTGTGGACTTTTATTGCTCTTTGGGTTCAATTTCTTATTTCTTGTCTATTAAGTTTCTTCATGATTTGATTTATCTTCGTAATTAAGTTTCTTTTTGGGATTTGATTCGTAATTAAGTTTCTTCATGATTTTTTTTTGATTTATCTTCTGTTCAGCATCAGAATTATTCCATTATGATGCCTTCTCAATTTCTGTCTTTTTTTCCTTTTTGTCTATCTGGTTGCCTTTAACAACTGAAGTTTCCTTTGAATCCTCTTTGGCAAACTCTTTTGCCATAGAATCTGCGGTCCCTGAATATGAAATTAGCTCACCTCCCAATTGTGGACTTTTATTGCTCTTTGGGTTCAATTTCTTTTTTCTTGTCTATCCCCCAACCTCCATCACCCCACAAGTTCTTTCCTCCTCATTGTTGCCTGGGTTGTTGTTTATAGATAAGTTACCACCTCTAGTAGAAGTTCTTGTTATCACAACAGCATAGCTTCTCTGTCTAACAAGAGTTCAATTCAGATTTAGGATCAACCCAAGAAAAATAGAGTTGAACAAAAAAAAAATGCTTGTAATATATGAATTTTGCTTTATGCCTGCGGTTAAGACATAGTAATATTTTGGTGCACTAGAACAAACAAAAATGCTTGTAGAGAGTAAAAGATTATATGAGTAAATAGTATGATGCAACCATGGTCACTGGTTGATCCTGCTGTCATAAGAATTTGGCCATTTGCACTTGTCCTTTCATCCCGTTTCTTTCCTCATCACAAATGTGCCGCAATATATGAGCGTTTTTGAGTTCAAGTCTGTACCACCTAGATTGTGCCTTCTTTTTTTTTAAAAAAAAAAAAACTTAATGCCACCATTATGGTGGGAGGTTAGGCATGGCCTCAAACCTGTATATTAATAGCAAAAAAGTACACGGGGAATTAAAAATCCCTGGAAAAGAAGTAAAGGGCATCCTACAGAAGAGAACAAAGTTTGTGCCCTATGGTACAAGTTTGAGGATAAACTCCATCCTATAAAGTTTGTAACCAAAAACCAAAAAGAAAAAAAGCAAAAAATAATAGAAACTACACATTGAAAATGTTCCTTATTGTCCTCATCCTGAAATTGATTAGTTGGTCTCTTTTAATCTTCAAAGTAGCTCTCACTTTCCTTGACAAAGAATTAGCTTCGTTGAAGAAGGTAGAGGATTTCATGTGAAGGCTCCAGTTAGCCAAGAGGTCAGCTGTGCGGTTGACCTGTCTATAACAGTGAGAAAGTATAGTTACCTCTTTGTTTCAGGTTTGTGATCTTCTCCAGTATGTCAGTAAGTTGCCATGGTCCATCTGCTTGCTTGTTGATAGCATCGATGAGCACCTAGATTGTGCCTGTGTTACTTGACGAAACATGATGACTGTGTTAGCAAGTTATACTTTGCTTGTTAATTTTCTTTTTCCTGTTTTGTTTTTGGGTGGATAAGTGTTTAGCTTGTCAGTCTATTTACTTGACGATAATACATTATGTCCTAATGTCATTTAGGAACAATTGTTGACCTTGACAAAGTAACTTAATCTCTTTCTAAAAATGAGGTCATATTTTAAAGTTTTTATTACAAATGAGGTTATCGGCCAAAAAGATATTCTGGTTGGATATTGTGCTTGAACCACTAATTAAGGCGGTACGTTTTGATACCTAGATGTTTCACATTTTTCACTGTCCTCCATCTATGCAACCTATTTGGATGATGCTCTTTTGAGTTTTGGGTTCAGATACTTGAACCTCCAGTTTCAGAAAGAGTGGTAAGTTAGAAAAAGTGGTTACTTTTATAATTGAAGTAAATAATTTTAGTGCAACGAGGCTGCTGGTAAGACTTTATTTTATGCCTCGCCGTTAGCTTCACTGTATTGACTGTCTGATTTTGGTTAATTTTCTCTAATCCTTTTCTTTTATTTTTCAACTATTACGAAAAGATATGATTTTGGAAACCAGAATTTGTTAGGATTGTTATGATAGGATGCAAAATGGGAAAATAGAAAAAAAATAATAACGGAGAGTCGGGGCAAATCAATTTTTCGCGGTAAAGCTAGCTATCACGAAGAATATATTATTGTTGCATCCTATTGATGTTTAAGGCCTGTCAGTTACAATCTTTGGTTAAATTAAAGACTCACTATAGATCATACATAATTAGTATTTTGCACTTAAACCGAAGACCGTGGCTATACGATTTCTAAGCATGAACATACACGCATTTGACGAACTAAAATCTGAGAGCACCTTTCCATTAAGCCAGGGAACTTGAGGCACTGTTTTCATTGGACATTTGTTACTGACGAGAGTCTTTAAATTATCTATGGACAGATGGCACATATCAAGCAGAGCATTGAGGATTATTGGATAGTTAACATATGTTATATTCATTTGTGACAATAGGTAAAAGCTAATTAGTATTAAAATATATTCTCTATAAACGTTAAATTACATTTACGTATATTGTTTAAGTGGAGTAGAGGTGATGACTGAATGAATGGGAACTTAGTACAATTTTGAAGACTTAAAAATCTGTGTGTTAATGGCTGCGTTATTGAAAGTGAGACATGTCATTGTATGAATTTTGGGAATGAAGTTTTTAAACCTCCACCGCCTGCGGACTTCCTCTTCCAGTCATGGTCTTAATTCTTGGCTGCGGAATTGTATAATTGAGAATTCAAATCCTGCTATTTTTCTTATTGTCTAGTCTTTGTTGCGTAAAAACACATGCGTAAATACTACTTAAAATTTTGTACTGTCGAACTCGCAACAAGTTCAAACATCCCTAGGATTGAAATAATACTAGTCGGCAATTCCAATACATTACATCAAGGAAGTGAGAACTGAAAGATTTGTTAATGTCTTAGCAAGATTTTTCATATGAATTTTAATAAAGCGAAGCCATTATCCTCTATTTAAGTTGAGGTTAAACATGTAGCAGTTTTGTCTGAAGTTTGCCTACGCTAATTGCCAGTTAATTGTTTTTTAATAAGAAAGTGAGCATAAGTTAAATGGGCCTATGAAACTTTTGCAAATTTTGAATCCGCTGTGACCCAATTTGTGCTTGTTTTTCACCCAGATTTAAACCATATCGCTCATTTAATACCCCTAGATAAGTGAGGGAACCCCAGCGACAATAAGAAAATTCATGATGAATCATATTAAATTCATAAATTGTACGTTCGAAACAAGAGATAATGTTAAAATGCATGCGCGGGTTTCACCTCACTGGTATCCAAATATTATAAAACCTGAAATTTATTACGTAATGCATGTCATTTGGGGTGATCAGTGCTAAAATTCATTTCTCTCCTTGATAGGCTATGACTTATTCAATTTCCAATTTATTTTTATTAAACTCTTCTAGTCAACAGTCAATAATAAGGAAAAAGTGTTCTTCCAAGGACTTGAAAGGTCCATATAAACCTCCTCCTAGCTTCAATGTTTCACGCATATAAATAACCCCATTTTAAGCATTCAATCATCAAAAGTAGTAATTTTGTATAATCATAATTAAGCATGAGATCTCAACATAGCAATGTTATTATTGCAACCATAATTATAGTTCTTCTAATGAGCAGCATACCACATGAAGCCACAGCTAGGATTCTAAAGGAAGAAGAAAGAGTTAGATGGACAGGATTAAACAAACATCTTTTGTTACCATGTTTTTACAATCCTGTTCAAACTCCTACTCCCAACCCTGGCACTGAAGGTAGAGCTTTCAGCCAAAGGACTGTCGAAGAGAAGAATTTTGCCGGTCGGCGAAAGAGCGTTGCTCATCCTCCTCCAATTCCTCCTTCTTCCCATGGTTCTTGACAAGCAGAATAGTGTTTCAGTTGCTGTAGTACATGGTTACCTACATATATAAGCGCATTAAAATGTGTGCTTATATTATAACCGGTTAATTCTAACTTATCAAACGTACGGGACTCTTGTACAACAGATCTTCCTTCTTTCATTGTTTCATTGTTTTGTAGTTTGTCGTTTTATCCTGATGTAGCATTATTTTTTATTCTTTGTTATCCTTCTTTCATTCTTTCACTGTAATAATTTTTTTAATTCTTAAAATCCTGATATAGTCCCTTGCCGGTAGGGGTATACAAAGAAAACCGACAAACCACACCAAATCAATAATCCGAGTCAAACCGAAAATGCTAACAAAAAATTTCAATTCAACACTAGGAATGACAATAGTATTGAATATTTATTTTCTTAGTTTTTCATTACTTTAGATAGTGAAAATGCATAACTTACTTTTAATATTATTTAGTCATGTAATTAATACTTAGTTGTTATTAGTCATACTTATTTTAACATGATTTAATACTTTTAGATTATGTTTATTTTTATTATGCCTTATTAATTAGTAATATTTATTTTTTATGCGATTTGTTGAGTATTTTAGTATAATCATGACTCATCTCATATTATTTTATATTATTTTATTGGGTAACATCTTGTATAGTTTTATCCTACTAGGACCTAAGAAATATTAGAGCACAAATTATAAATTTTATGCTATGAAGATTTTGTCGGAAAAACACCCGAAAAACCCGAGAAAATCGAAAAACCCGAAAAAAATCGAGATTGAAAAACCCGGCTTTTGTTGGTTTAGTTTGGTTTATAGATCTAAAAATCTGAGATAATTGGTTTGGTTTGGTAATTAGAAAACCCGAACCAACCCGCCTTATGTACACCCCTTGCCGGAACTTATATTTATGTTATTGAGCTATGAATCATGTGTTGAAGAACATTTGGTGCTTGTTATAACTCTATAGGTGTTAGATGTGCTATGAGTTATTGCTAGATACCGTGAAATATGGATTTACCTGATGGAAATTATGTTATCGAGTGTCGGTCAGGGCCAGTGGCGGATGTACAACACTATGTTCATCCGAACCCAAGTGGTTTCGCAAAATATAGATAGATATATGAAAAACTACTAGAATTTTAACAAATACTCCCTCCAATTCACTTTACGTGGCAAAGTTTGAAGAAATACGAAGTTTAAGAAAGAAAAAATTTTGAAACTTATGATATATTTATGGATTATAAATCATCTCATTAAATGTATAATGAGAAATTAACAGTTAAATATTACCAAAATTAGAAAGTTATCTTTCTTTGTTGCAACATAAAGTGGAATGGAGGGAGTATTAGATTTTTAACCCATGATTTAAAAGGTATAAATGGGTTCAATTGTAAGAACCTAAAATTCAAACCCATCAAATTAAAATCTTGAATCCGCGTCTGGTCACAGCCCCAAGTTTGAGCAAGCACGGCCCCCAATTGTGTTAAACGCTGCATTATTGATCACCTGCTTACTTCTTCTTGTAGTCATAGCCTTAATTCAATTCTTGGCTGCGGAATTGAATATATCCAAATCCTGGTATTTTTTTGGGTCCAACAATCCTGCTATTTTTCTAAACAATTGTCGTTGTCGCGTAAAACACATGCATTAACCCTTGGTTGTTGCATTGTTGAACTTTCAGATACTTCGAACATCCCACGGATCTAAATAATACTAGTCAGCATTTTCAGTATACTACATACATCAAGGTCGTGAGAACCGAAAGATTTGTGTCTTAGCGATTAAATTTTGTAGGATTTTTAATAAAACGATGTATTTTTCTCTTAGAACTAAAGTTGAGGTAACACTGGTAAAATTTTAGAGATAAATTCACCAGATAATAGTTGTTCATTTTGTACTCGTTTAGCTCCATCACTGATTGGCTTACAATATTTTGGAGTATCAAGTTTTATAATGGATAAATTTTGTCACTTAAAGATATCTACATCATGTAACTCTCCAGAGAAAGAGGAATTTGTAACTTTATCTACTACAATATGTAAAAATATTACCTTATAGTTTAAAGCGGTTTTATACCATATTATTGAATTGCGTTTACAAACATTGTAATCCCATTCGCACACCTAGTCCCCCCCCCCCCGCACTGAAGCCAGAGCTTTCACCCATAGGACTGTCGAGGAGAAGAATTTTCCCGGTTGGCGGAAGAGCGTTGCTCATTCACCTCCAATTCCTCCTCCTTCTCAATTTGGTTAATTTTATTCACAGGCAACAAATGTCTCAGTTGATATTGATATGGCTACCTAAAATATAAACGCATTAAAATGAGCTTATATTACCAAGTTTTGACTTCTTTTATTGTTTTATTTTTTCTTTTGGAATTTTGTCTCTATTTCCTGACGTACTCGAACCGATTTTTCTTTTGTGTTTTATAGTATCCTTCATTCATTATAAACTTTTTTAGATCCTGATTAGTACCTCGCCGGACGTATACTTTTGTTATTGAGCTATTCTTATTTTGAGGAATATTTGTGTATGTTATAAGTCTATAGGTATTGGTTGTACTGTATGTTCAATGCAAATGATAAGTATTTTGGGGTGCGAATTTGACTATGAAAATGGAGAGAAGGACAGAAATACCCCATTGGGAGAAATTTATGACCACCTCTGTCGTTAAACCATGAAATGACCGTCGATGCCCCCTATTTCCCCCTATCACCTCTAAAGTTCTATCGTCGCCATAAAAATCCCAACTCTACTAGTGATAATGGATTTGAATTCCTTTTCTAGCGGTGTTGCAACATTTTTCATCAAAAAAATCCCCACTGCAATTTAAAAAGTAATTGTATTTTCACCTAATCTGAAAGCGTTCTCTCTGCTGATTTACCTATCGATATTGATCCTCTTGACCGGCTCTCCACTTGTCCCGGCCGATTCTAATTTCATCTTCTCTTAACCAACCATTCATGCTATCGTCTTCCATGTAGCTTGTTGGAAACAATAATAATATTTTTCATTTTAAAGTTAATTAGTGAATAAATTCATTGAAACGGTGACGAGTGACTTCTTTGAAGTTTAGCAAGTAGGCAAGTTGTTTAGGGTAATGCTCTAGCACGTGGTAAAAAACAAGGACACAACTAGAAGGAAGTGGCAATGATGATGTCATTGATATTTTTTGGTAACTAAATATTTTATTTACCAAGTGTAATATGTACAACTCAAAATAAATATCAAAACTGCAGACTTGGACATATAGCCCCCAGCCAGCAAACATCACTATATCTCCTATCCGCTAAACAAACTATTTTCACACACTAAGGGTAAAAACTAAGACTAACCAACCGTCTACTCAATCTAGGTATCCACGCCTCTACAATGAACTTCTTGGATGACTTGTCTGATCAACATCTCAGTAGGTCTACACTTGTTATGGTCAATATTATATTCCACTCATGCTATATACAATATAGACAGCAAGCCAGCGTCACTCTATATAAGATTGCATTAGTAGATTTCCCCTGCCCATACACAGCCCAATCAAGCTCCTCCTGCCACCCCATGGATTTTCTAGCAATCCTTTGCCACATCAAAAGCTTGTCCAAGATGGTAGCAGAGTAATACAACAACAACAACAATAACAAAAAAAAACCAAGTTTGATCCCATAAATGGGGTCTGGGCTAGTGTGTATGCAGACCTTACCCCTACCTCATAGAGATAGAGAGGCTATTCCGATAGACCCTCGGCTCAAGGAACAGTGAAGATAAGCAACCAAGTAGCAAAGAATATTAGCAACAATGTAACATGGTAACGGGCATGAATGTCACAGCATGCATAATAAAGAACAATAAATAGCAAATTACAAAAATAGTCCTAGTACTACTGGTCGGCCTAGGAGGAACGCACTACTATCTGTTAACCTACAACCCTAATCCTCGACTTTCATACCTTCCTATCGTGGTTCATATCCTCGGTAAGTTGAAGCAATGACATGTCCTGCCTAATTACTTCTCCCAAATACTTCTTAGGCCTACCCCTTCCCTTTCTCAGACTCGCCATGGACAACCTCTCACACCTCCTCACCGGAGCATCTATGTCTCTCCTCTTTACATGCCTAAACCATCTCAGCCTCGATTCCCGTAACTTTCCCTCCACAGATGATAGCAGAGTAATGGCATTGAAAAAATAAGTGATCAATAAATTCATCCTCATTATTGCATAGAGAAAAATTCAAGTCATTAACATGCCTCCACTTTGCGACCCTATCTTTGGTAAGTAGTCTTCTGTAGACAACATTATAAAGAATGAAAACCCACCTTGACGATCCAGGATTGTTACAAATTAGTCTCTTTCAGTTGACTTTTTGGAAGTCCCCTCTAATCTTGCAATACATTTCTTTTGTGGAGAAAGTTGTCATTTGTGTTACATTCTTTTCTGTATATCTAGCTTGTTCAAGTGTTTCTTTTGCATGCAAAATCTTTTTCACCTCCCATGAAGCTTTATCAACCTTTGCATCTCATATCCGACCCTGATTGATATAGTAGGCATGGACCCATTGAATCCAAAGCTTGTCCTTTTCCCCACATAGATTCTATAAATATTTGCATATACTAGCTTTATTCCAAGCATATATATATCAAGCAGTCCTGGCCCCCAGCAGATTTTGGATAGCATAGTCGTTCCCAAGCAGTTAGTGCTTTATTTGATATGTCAGCCCCACCAGTCCATAGGAACCTTCTACACAATGATTCAATCAATTGTACGACTTTCTTTGGTAGGACAAAAATTTGCTACAAGAAAATTTATATAGAGAATAATAAAGATTTTATCAGCTGCACTCATCCGGCATAAGATAAGAATTTTGCAGTCCAGGATGTGATTTTGCTCAGCATCCCGTGCAACAAAGATCTAAATTGTATCACATTAGTCTTTTTGGTACTAAGTGGGATCCCTAAATACCTGAAAGGCAGCTCCCCTTTTAAGAACCCCAAAATTTGCAAAATGACAGTTTGATCTTCTCTGCATACTCCTCAAAAATTAAATGGAGCTTTTCTCAGCATTCGCAGATAAACCAGAAGTTATGGAAAACTCTTGAAAACAGTCAAACATCATTTTAATAGATATATGGTCTCCTTTGTAGAAAAATAACAAATCATCTGCAAAACCAAGATGGGTTATATTCAGCTTCTCACATTTCGGATGGAAATTAAAATCACGCTGCCTTCTTAGAGTCTTCAATTGCCTATTCAAATATTCCATCGCCAAAATAAAAAGAAATGGGGAGAAATGGTCCCCTTGCTTAAGTCCTTTCTTGGCTTGGAATGGGGCAATAGGTACATCATTGATGATAATTGAGTAGGATACAATACTAACACATACCATTATCCATCTCACAGACAACCGAAAAGTTTAAGCTAGTAAGAATTTGCTCCAGAAAAGGCCATTCCACAGAGTCGTATGTTTTTCTCATTTCAATCTTTAACATACATCTAGGCGAGATTCATTTTCTTCCGTACCCTTTGACCAATTCATGACTCATGATAATGTTGTCAGTAATCACTCTTCCCGGCATAAATATAGAGTGGCTAGAATAACCTAACATATCTATGATTTGTTGTAGTCTGTGTATTAGAATCTTCGAGATCAACTTGTAGAGTATAGTGCAACATGAAATAAGTCTGAACTCTGATACTCTTGAAGGGTTCTTTACTTCAGGTATAAAAGTAATAGTGGTTCAATTTACAGGTTCATGCATGCAACTTGATGAAAAGGAACTCCAAGACAGCTTTAGTAATATCCTCCCCAATAACTGGCCAAGCTCTTTTAAAAAATAAAGCATTATAGCCATCACACCCCGGTGCCTTTAGGTCATTGATACCCTTCAGAGCTTGAACCACCTCATTACTTGTGACTGGTGCTATACGGTATAGTTGATGATGTCTATGCAGGATTCCGCCTTGCTTCATAACACTTGGATTGATAGCTAGCAAGTGAGGCGCTGTTAAACCCAATAAAATTTTGTAATTTAGTAATTTCCTCAGAAATGGCTTCTTGAGTCTGCAGTAAAGTACCATCTGCATTAATCAAATTCATGATCTTATTTTGGGTCACCCTATCCTTCATGTTTGCAAAGAAGAAAGCATCATTTGCGTCCCCCAATTTTAACCACTGAACCCTTGACTTATGCCTAAAGATGCTCTCCTATATGGTATCCCACTTCTCTAATTATGTTTTTATATCTTTTTCCTGATAAAAGAATACCGGGTTGTGGTCATGGTTCCTCATTTGTGCTTGGACATATGTTAGTTTCTACCTCAAGGTCTTGATCCTCATATCTACCCCTCTAAATTCCTTAGTATTGATCTCCTTCAACCCCTCTTTCATCCCTTTCAGCCTCATCCACACACTATTCATCCAACCTCATCTAATAGGTATTTTCCACGCATCATCAACAACTTTCAGGAAATCATGATGCTCAGCTATGCAGTATAGAAATCTAAAAGTTCTTGGCCCCTGAGAGATCTCCTCGTCCAGTTTTACACATAAAGGAGAATGATCAGAAAGATTTGGATTCATGACAATAACCTCTTTTTGAGGGAACCTGATAATCCAGTTACCATTGGCCCTATCTATTTTACTGAATACATGGCTATTTGTCCATGTAAATCACCTACCAATGTATCTCATTTCAGTCATACAAATATCCATCAGGTAATCATTAAAATCTTTGATCTCCCCATCTTGAACTGGTGCTCCACATTGTCTATCATCTACGTGTAGGATGGTGTTGAAATCACCCATGACTAACCAGGGCCCCCTGTTGTAGATGATTCAGTGATATCAAGTCATCCCACAGCTTCCTCCTGTCCTCAATGGTATGCAAACCATATATGGCAGTGAAATTGAACATCAAATTCAATCTCTAAATGGTCACCACCCCATGTATGTATTGGTTAGACATGCTCATCATACTATAGTTAAAATAATTAGGATACCATAGGATCCAAATTCTACCTTTATTTCTAAAGTTGTAGTTATAGTACCTGCCCCAACCTCTAGCAATCTTGTCAATTATTTTAGTAGCATTTTGTTCTTTCACCCTATACTCAAGAACTGCTATGATTGCTATATTGTTATTCTTCATAAACGAGCTGAACTCCTTTTTATTATAGGTCTTGTTCAAGCCCCTCACATTCCAAGTTACCAGATTCATATTGGGATAAAAGGAGAGGTTGAAACCCCAGGATCCTCACTACAACTACTCTGACCTCTGGTCGCCTTATCATAACTATTGCGCACCAGGTGCTGAGAACTAGGCTCACCGAGAGGACTAAATCCATTTGACACATTCACCACATGTTCAGCTATATTCTGGACTCCTTTCATAGTAGATGTTTGCCTTGCAAGTTGCCATTGGTCTGTTGTTTGTTTCCCTGCTAGATTGGAATCCTTTGTGGCCTAGGTTAACTTCCCTACTTGCACCAGCTGATCACCTTTTGTAGCTTCCACGTGCGTATCCGCAGCCTTCTCATGCTTTTTTTTAATCCAAGCTTGCTTTTGGTTTGTATTCCTTATCTTTGGAACTGTTGCTAGATGAGGTTTTTGCATTGTTTTACAAGTATGGCCAACCTGCAAATACTGAGGATAGTATGCTGGTACCCATTCATACTCCACTGCTTGTTCAAACACCTTCCCATTTGGATCGAACACCTTGACCATAGTTAGTAGTTCTCTGATGACATCAATTTCAACCAAGATCCAAGTATACGAAATTCGTTCCACTTTTGTTGTGCATTCATCTGTATATACAGGAACCCCTGGCTCACTACCAGTTCTGCTCAATGAGTCCATTCCCCAATATCTTAGGGGGGAGGTTGGGAAGTTTAGCCCATATTGGAACAGTTTGCAGGACTTTAGCCTAAAAATCGAACTCAGTTGTCCAAGGTTTTATAATTATTGGCTTACTGTTGATGGTGTATGGACCCGAGTAGAGTACGTCATCCCTGTCTTCCATGCAATTGAACCTCACTACAAAGTACCCATCATTGTGATAGAACACTTTTGGCTCTGAGGCAAAGTTCCAATGCGCTGAAATAAACCTCTCAAGAGCTCCAATGGTTGGGGTATCACTAACCACATACAATATCAACACTTCCCTCTATTTAGTATTTTCTCTTTTTATTTCCTCCTTGCTTAATGCAATGATTTTCTCCCCATCCTTCACAATTGGGGCAACAAAGCTCAAATTCATGCCCTTTCCCGCCATTTTATTCCCCACAAAAGGGTCTTTTATTCCTTTATTCCATGTGGACGATATGTGGTTATACCCCTCTGAGCCCCCAAAGGTGCTTCCTCATCTG
Source organism: Nicotiana otophora (assembly GCA_000715115.1). Taxonomy (NCBI): domain Eukaryota; kingdom Viridiplantae; phylum Streptophyta; class Magnoliopsida; order Solanales; family Solanaceae; genus Nicotiana; species Nicotiana otophora. The sequence continues at coordinate 26,492 of AWOL01S0086119.1, forward strand.
TTTTGTCCCAATTTTGCATTATGGTGGTATCGACAGGCTTCGTTACCACCAAAATAGTCCCCTCTTTGGTCGAGCGGAGCTATGATTATGAACCCCTGATTTCACTAGATTTAAGCATCTATGAGAGCCTGAGGCTACATCACCCCTGGAGTGACCAAATTTAAAGTAGTAGCAGTCGTATTTATCATACCAAAGTTAGTACCTGCGCACTTTTCGATTGGTTACCGTTTGATTCGCCACACTCTTTCCTAAATGGGAGTTCTTGATCACTGTTTCATCTACCCTAATACCTATATTACTCGCCGGGGTTCAGATCTCTTCCCCCCTAAGCACCAATAGTGGCGAAACTTCATTTGCACCACCAGTTGATCCAGTGATGCTGTCACGGCCCAAATCTTAGCCTGTCGTGATAGCGCCTAACGTGGTACTAGGCAACTCGACACCTCAAAACATTTCCAACACTTTTAAGTAAACAATGGAATAACACACGTTGAATAATTAAAGTTCTCATAAATTGTATAAGAAGTCAAAATTCAATACGAAAGTTCTTAAAACCAGGTGTCACTAAGTACATGAGCGACTATACAACACAAGTCTGAAAATATTGTATATGAAAAATTGAAATTAATACATAAAGCTGAAAGATAGGGGGGAGTCAAGGTCTGCGAACGCCGGGCAGCTACCTTGAAATCCCCAAATGATCAGGCTGTACGGATAATCAACACCCTCCGTGACCAGAAGCACCTGGATCTGCACACGAAGTGCAGGGTGTAGCGTGAGTACAACCAACTCAATAAGTAACAAGACTAACTATTGGATTGAAAGTAGTGACACTACAAAACAATGGGTAAATTGCGGAGGTTTATTTGTGGAGGGTATAAGTAACCTCCGCAATTTGTATAATTTTGCGGTAATATATTAGCCCCACAAAATTATACAATTTACGAGGTTCTAAAACTTCCGCAACCCTAAAATAATAGCGGTTAATTTATTTCACGGTCCCTATTTTTTTCACAATCTTTTCACTCTAGAAACTTCCGCCTTTCCCAATCTTTTCACTCTATAACTCTTAATTTATCCTCCTTGCCTTCTTCTTCCATGCTCTCTTCTTTCTTTGATTTTCCCTTATTCTTCCTTTTACTGTTTTCTTTTTTCGTTCTGGTCTTGGGATTCATGAAGTAATTTATTTTTACTTTAATGAGATTTTAATGTTAAGATTTAAAATTGGGGTTTTAAGAATACAATTTGCCCAAACAACTAAAAGGCACACGGGATAGTTTTTGAGTACAAGAGGAAATGGGTGAAGGTTGTAAAGAAGTTGCTTCATACTGATCTGTGGGCGGCTCATATTGAGAGGTAATATTAAGATCCATTTTGGGTAATATCAATTTTTCATATGGATTGTCATGAAAAAAGAAAACTATGAATTTTCATATCAATTTCCCAGCAGCACATACTGTATGCAAAAAGAAGTGGATGGTGACATGGAGTTAGATGCTTTGTTAATTGAAGTATTCTAGCATCTGGCGCACTCAGATTTTGTACCAGATTTTCCCTACACTTCCTACATTTGCACCCTAATTTCATATATTTATACCAGATTTTTTCTTTCTTCATTGTTAATTGAAGTATTCTTTTAATAGTTGTGAATAATTTCAAAACTTTATATGCACTTTTATGCATGCACGTATGATAAATCAGCTTTGGGTGCATTAGGGATGAGGTTTCTATTTAGTGTATTGAGAGGACTCAAATTTTCCAGTATTTTGGTTCCAAGTGGCGTGAGGTTAACAATGGTAGGTTTGATTGACTCAACCTCCATAATCTACATATCCTTGGCATTCATAACCCCAACTGGATCATTATTCATCAAAACCTCATAAGCGTTTAGAGTACTTAACACCTTTGCACCAGCAGATTGATCACCCTGCTGCACCTTGTCGCGACCAGTAGAATTTTGTGTTGCAGCAGTCTTTTTGTACGCTACTGTGGTCCATCCTTCCTCCATATTCTTCTCCTTGTTGTTGCCTAATTTATAGGCATTCAATCTAGCTACTGATGCATCACAATTCCCATCAGAATTGCTACTAGAATTTTCAGCAATTTGAACACTTCCATGTCCAGTGTTTTTAACACATAAGTTGCTTTAGTTGTAATTGCACCAGATTTTCCTGGAGATAGCACCTGTCCAGCTCTTATTTCCCCACCTACATCTTGCACAACAGTAGCTATAACAGATGTTGGTTTTTCAACTAGATCAACTAAGGTAGCAAGGTGCTTAGCAATTCCAGCAGTAACCTCCACCTTACTAGTGAGTGCATTGAGAGGATTCAAATTCTCCAGTATTTTAGCTCCTACTGTCGTGAGGTTAACAATGGTAGGCTAGAGTGATCCTCTCTCAATCTCCATAATCAGCATATCCATACCCTCAATTAGATCATTATCCATCAAAACCTCATAAGAGTTCAGGCTACACAAATATTTTGCACTACCATCAATTTGATCACCATGATGCACCTTCTCGCGACCAGCAACACTTTGTTTTACAGCTGTATTTTTACCAGCAACTGTAGTCCCATATTCCTCCATATTTTTCTCCTCATTATTGCCCAAATTTTGTACATTTAATTCTGATTTGTTTTAGTTTTTAATTTGTCAAATATTTTTCTGTTTCGAGTATAATTTTTGTTGTTTTGATCAAATAGGACAGGAAGACTTATTTATCGGAAAATATAATTGAAGGTTTTAGGATTCTGTCGATATCAGAGGTAAGAAATTTATTTTTGTACATTCCAGTACTATTATCCACTTCTTCCACATATAGTAGAAGATTTTGTACGTTTCAATTCATTTTAAGTAGTTTTTGTTCTTTCAAGTTGTTTAGTAATGTGTACGTCTTTAGTCCTAAAATAACTTACATGTCTCTTGACTTTCTTTTCTATCATGATGCTTATAGTTTGTTGACTTACTTGTCTTTGAATCTACTTATTATTGTTGGGAGATATGACTATGACTATGCAAATGCATTCTTTGTTTTGGGATTTTCATGTTTGGTAGTGTTTATGATTATAGATGGCTTTTGTTGTATGTATTTATTGCTTCATAATTAATATTATGTATTCTAATAATAGAGAACTGATATTTTCTCTTTATATTCTGAAAGGTTCATCAGCTGCACTTGAAAGATAATACTTTCCTATGGATAAATTTTGGATTAGAAAGCCAAGGAACACCACTGAGTATTTGTTTGGTTTTAAATCAGTTTTTAGATTTTGCATTTGCTAATGCTGTTGTAGGAGATAGAATAAAATGTCCTTGTCCTAAATATGGATTCACAAAGTTGTAGGCTAGAGATATAGCGTTCGATCATTTGATATCCTCACTTTCTTAAGAGAGCCAAGTTTTCTAAAAGCAAAGTTTGTTAACAGGTGGAGTACTACATAATAGTGAGCAAAAATCCCCTTTTTTTTATTGTGTGTGTTTAGATTTGTACAAAGATATTCGTTCAGATGCATGCTAGAAATGATAAGAGTGTGTTAATGAAAACACCCACTCTTTATGTTATTATCTTTGAAAGAGAATTCTATTTTATCTCTCATTTTTATGACAGATTTCATTGTTATGAGCTATTGATGAGAATTCTGTTTTTTCTCTGATTTTTATGAAAGATTTCATTTTTTCATCAAAGCCTGATATGGTAACTTGGAAAATAGAATAGAAACCTGCTATAACCTATTAAATTGAACTGATGGTGTAAATTCAGTTTATACAACTTAAGTTCTTTTGGATTGGTGAAATAATCTTGTGAAAATTGTTAACAACCATTCACAATACCTGCTGTTTGGAAAGTTATTATTTTAAGAAGAAACCTGGAGTGGTGGGGAAGGAGTTCTTATTACTCATAATTTTATATCTTTTATAATCACTCAATGTAGTCTTTTTCATTTGACTAAAAGAGTATAACTTTAGAGTATACTAAGGCATGAGCAATTTGATTGTTTTTATTTTTATTTATTAAAGATTCACATGGAGATACCAAAAGGCTCAAATTGAAGACTAGAGATGCATTGAGTTTACCTCGGGGAGAACGTGTTGTGGTGGAGTTTGATTGCTTGGATCAGATTGGCGAAGCACAAGGCCTTCTTGCAGGCGTATGTGACCTTTTAGCAACTGCCTGTACCATATTTTCAATTAGCTTTGATAAATGGTAGGATATGCCTAAGTCATACTTTAGCGGCTGCTTTAATAATATTATAAAGGTATAAGTTCTATATATTTATAACTATATCTCTATTTTGTCTTTTGTTTTTATATTTGTATATAAAAGATAAATTAACCAAAATTTATTTTTGAAGCCTCATTTCGGTTTTATGACCATTGAGGAAGTTGCACGAGAATATGTTTATCGCTCTATTGCAAAGAAGTGGGCTGCAAGTAGGCAGAAGTTGTGGCATGAGTTTAAAGACCCACTTAAAATCAAAGATGAGATTATGGATAATGTTCTGGTAGGTATTACTCAGGGCCAATGAACTTCCTTTGTGAACTGCCATTATAAAGAAGAAACTCAGGTATTTTTCTGAAACGTCACATTGAAATGCATAAAAATATGATTATTCATTTATATAATTAATTGAAATATATCTTATTGTTAGAACATGTGTAAAAGAAATGCTGAAAATCGAAAGAAACAAACAGTTTCACACACCGGTGGCTCCAAACCTGATTCTAGAAGGACTGAAATGGTGAAAGATGACACATTATTTACCTTACTTTACTATTTAAATTTTAGATATTGTACCTATTTCTCTTACTTTAATTAAACTATTCTGACTTATTTTTGTTTTCATATATAAATGGCTGAGACAGGGAGAAAGCTTGGACGAGCAAAACTTTATCTTGCTACACATACAAAAAATGATGGATCATATGTAAATGATGAGGCAAAAGAAATATGTGTAAGTTACATTCATGATTATTATAAATACAAATGATTTCCATGGAGTGATTTATATTCTGAAGATCTCTACAAGTTTTGGTGCAACTTTTGTATTATACTCCATTAGTAGTTATTATTGATACTTGTGCATTTATCATGACTCATTTATCGGTAAAATGTACCTTATGTTATTCATTTAGGAGACTCCAGTTCAATATAGTGCTCCAACATTTGCATTCCATGATTAGCATTAGCTTGGCAAGGTGAGTCATATCTTCATCTGTTTACATGTTCTAAGGTGTACTCACTACGTGCTGATAAGCTTATATTCATGAGATATAGGAAATGATAACATTTTCTAAAGTATGTATGGAAATTGACAACAGACTTGGCAATGTTCAAACAGATCATACTGATCACCTTAACACTTTACTGGTTGCGTCTGCCATATGATAAGCATGAGAACATATGGCATGCCCAGTCTATGGCATGCGTAGTAATCTGATTGCACCTTATGGCAGGAAATAGATAATTATTGTGAAGCGTAGTAATAACTGATTTATAATGTTGGCTCAGATCTTTTTGATGTGTATTGTGTTTAGGAAACAATTGAGCTAGCAGTGAGTGAAAGTACAATGGATGAGTCTGAAATTTCTCCAAATGATGTTGTTGGTAAGGTGCTAGGCAAAGAGCATCCTGAAAGGGTGAGATGTTTGGGATTAGGAGCTACTTCAAGCAATACTTTCAGAGAGACAAATCTTCGTCTTGGTAATATTAGAATTGTGAGTAATAATGTTGGATGTTCTTCTTTCTGGATGCCAGTACAATCAATTGATGAATACTCCCAAAGCATACATGATAATGAAGGAAGGGTCAATACCACAACAATTTACTGGGATCTTTGCTTCTCCTTCTACAACGGGAAATGCTAAGTTCTTTTATTTTTGGTGTATTGTGCAATTTTATTCTTCATTTGTAAAGTGCTGAGAGTCACTGTGATGTGCGACTATGGAGTTTTGGAAGTGATATTGATCTCTTTAAATATCTTTGCTTTTGATCTTGGTGGAAGTTTTTATAAAAGAAAAAGAATCATGATGATAAAGAGACTAGTGATGATGTTTATGATTCTGAAAGACCACATTAATGTCTTCTTTCATGTGTGCATGTCTAATAAGAACGAATGAGTTGCTCCAGTTAGAATCATTCTGTTGAAAGTGTCTCTGGTTTATTAGTGGCCAAACTTGGGATGTTTGCTGGGCAAAACTTGCCTAATATTTTGTCTATAGTGAGATATAGATCTTAGTATCTCATGATCTTCATCCACTTTTCATTGACCACTAAGTGAGACTTTCTATTTCCATTTCTACTTGTCCCCTGCTCTTCCCCCCCCACTAAGTAGGAAATACAACTTAGCATGGAATAATATATTCTTGAGACTACACGAAGAATCATTGTTGAGGTAACAATGTCACAAAGACAGAAGAGTTAGCATGATAGTAATAAAAGTAAATCATAGGGAAGAGAAGAAAGATTTGGTTAGGTATATTTTGGAGTGGGCACAGTAAGCTACTTTTCTATCTCATCTCGCAAATCAGAAATAGAAGACAGGGTTGGGTAATCTAGATCTCAAGAGCCAACTGCATGACCCAAAAACCTAACCCGTCGTGCGCTTATTGTGGAACTAGGCAAGCCGACTCATTCCAAAACAAACCGATATCTTCATTTTAAAGATAATTTCAAGGCTATTTAGCATAAAACAAAACTTTCGTAAAGGAGTTCAAATCAAAACAAAAGTACGAAAAGAAAAGTCCGACATCGGGGTGTCACTAGTCATAAGCATCTGCTTCAATTTGTCTAACACTATCGAGACTAACATAGTCTGGAGAATAGCTAAATACAATTAAAGGAAGATAAGAGGGAGAAGAGTAGGGGCTGCGATCACCAAGCAGCTACCTTGCTATCCCCGAGAAAATCTGCAACCAGAATAATCAACAATCGCTACCGTGTCTCGCTACACCTGGATCTGCACACAAGGTGCAGGGAGTAACGTGAGTACGCCAACTCAGTAAGTAATAACAATAAATAAAGATTGAGCAGTAGTGACAAGCAATAAAGCATATAAAGTTCAATTTACAGAATTTACAGAACTAGCACAAGGCCCAAAATATGACATTCAGCCCAATTTACAGAAACTCTTTCTAAAACATATAAGTATCATTTAGTTTCAATAAAATATGCAACTTTACAGTTGCTACATATGTCCAAATGATGACTTCTTTATCTTTCTGGAAACTAGACACGAAGGCTACAACTTTTGTTTTGAATCATCTCAAAATTCCTTATAGACCAAAAGATATAGGCTTTCGAAGTTGGACCAGTGGATCTGTAGAACTTCCAAGCACCAGAACCATACCTAATTCCGGACTCGCTCAAAACTCACCCCGAAACATGCTCGAAGCCTTCGGGACCTCAACCAAACATACCAACCAATCCTAAAACACCATACGAACTTAGTCGAACCTTCGAATCACTCAAAACAACATCAAAACACCAAATTACCCTCAGATTCAAGCCTAAGAACTTCTAAACTTACGAATTCCACAACCGATGCCAAAACCAACCAAACCACGTCCGAATGACTTCAAATTTTGCACACAAATCACAAATGACACTACGAACCTACTCCAACTTCCGAAATTCCATTCCGACCCCGATATCAAATTTTCCACTGCCGACCGAAATCGCCGAAATTTCAACTTTTGCCAATTCAAGCCTGATTCCACTACGGACCTTCAAATCACATTCCAGACGCGCTCCTAAGTCCAAAATCACCTAATGAAGCTAATGGAACCATCAGAATTTCAAAGTCAAACTAGGTCAACTCTCCCAATTTAAAGCTTCAACAATGAAATTCTTTCTTCCAATTCGATTCCGAAATACCTGCAAACAAAAACCGACGATTCACACAAGTCTAAGTACATCATACAGAGCTAATCGTTCCCTCAAACAATCGAGCGAAGTACAAATGTTCAAAACGACCGGTCGGGTCGTTACATCCTCCCCCACTTAAACATACATTCGTCCTCGAACGTGCCCAAAGTTGTTCCAAAAGCCATCAAATCGCTGTGTAACTTTTCCATGCACATACCCGGGGATGATCCCACGTCACCCTATCCCATACAGGTCTGATAGCACAACATAGCTGAAATTTCTCAATTCAACCTAGCCCACAAGCCTTCGAATCAAATTTCCAACATCCGAAATTTCCTATAAGATCAGAAGTTCGCATCTACATACCGTACAAGTCTGAACAAGCTGTACCAAAATCCGTAGCCATAACTCAAATACTCAAATTCAAATGCCGCATAGCTCGAATGCTCGAAGCAATGATTTCTAATCACAGTATCGGCTCAAATCAACCTAGTGCCGGTAGTAAACCTCATATCAGACAAAACCTCATTCTAAAACCTTCGTACACTGCCGATGATGAAAGAGACATACCGAATTCATAACCATTCATTAGACCAACAGGTCATGGAACTCCCGTTCCTTCTACAAGAGTTATAGCCAATTTCAAAGCCGACTTCCGATATTATCCTCCCAATTATACCACAATCAAATCCGATAGCGTCCATTCTAGGCCCAATGACCTCGTCTCATCCAACACAACCACTCTAGTGACATGACACATCAATACAATCTAAAGTCACAACCCGTGCAATCCGTGCACCAGATAGCAACATTCTAAATGTACCCAACCATAACAATGACCCAAACAGGAGAACCGTTCCGCAAGCTCAACGGGTACCCCCCGGCGTAATGCTAAGAACCCATCACACACCGCAGAACCATAACACACGAATCTTACACAAAGGATCATATTTCCACATAACTCTACTGCAATACGCGACCCTATCAAAATACTGGTCCATATGAAACACCTCAAGCCACCCTGCTAAAATCAATAACCATGCGCAATTCGACATTAAGTACCCAAAGTGCATTACCATAACCACAGAGAAGCAAACGACACCATGCCACGCAAAACCTGAAAGAACATGACCAATTCGCCATTAACCAAGCAATATCTAATATTATTCTCGCTCAAATTTCGCTATAAGGCCACAATAGAACCGCACCATATGTGCATGTAACCGACAAATCACAACTCCTCGTAGCATAGAAGAGTAACTCACAGATCATTTCAGAACACGAATAAGCTTCACATCAACCGAATGGCACATCCTTTAATAATAGCAGTATGGAGCCAACCAATCCGGCTCGCTGTAGAATACACATCCTAATTGGGCGTACCAATGAGCCCCAAATCAACTCTGGTCAGCCACCAATAGATAAATAACCTCCGAAAGTCCACAATGACTGAATCATAACATATTCTATCATTTGGCTAGCTCTGGCCACAACTTCACAGTCCACAACCATGAAATAATCTGCTCCTAAGAACTCCCAATCTCCAATTCCATAGAACACACGAATCACCATATTTGATTCTACTCCACCGCCCGAATGCCTAACACCTCTCTTATACATAATCATCCTACGAGAAATACTTTAAAAATTCTTCTGTGCCACCTGGCAAAAATTTGAATATCAGCAGTCGATCAACCGGGAGAGTGCCGCAATACCAACGAAGAACCCATAAATCAAAACACACTGCCCCTTCTGAAATGTACACTCTCATCAGCCATACCAAATAGTAATATCATTTATCTAGTCATCTGAAACCGTCCACGCTGCGTAAGAATTTATGTCCTTTCCTTCAAAACTGAATTGTGACCTTGTACATGTAATTTCTATTCCCGCACAACACACCACATCTATTATGCCATCATGTGACAAGCATAAGAATTCCATTATCAACTCTGAGTCACTAGCAAATTACATACCTTATTAGTCAGAAACCTCTTTCTTGCTTCTTTCTAGGAGGAAATCATAACACACAACATGTTCCGTACATCGGTAGAAAATATCTGGTTCAAACCATGGTAGAAACCATCATGAACGCTTTGAAATCTATTTGCACATAACCAAGCTATCTGAACTGAATTCCTCTAACTCCACCAAGCCACACAAGTTGCCAAATCCGAGAGCATTGCCACGAATTACCTGTAGATACTAGCCACGTCGTAAGTACCTAAAGAACCGATCATATCCATTACTGTGCTAACCCAACCTACTACCAAGTTGTCCTATTTCTCCAAGTCCTTTCCAAATTGCCTTCAAATTGCTACTTTTTCCTTGTTAGAACACTACTATCCTTAACTAAAACTTACCCCACAAACTCTAGCATAGAATTACACCGCCCTAAGGATTATAAGGCGCTGAATTCCATTTTTATGTATCCCAAAGATACCACAACCAAAAATGCTACTCCGAAGAGACTTTATGTGAACCTAAAACTGTTTCCTTCACTTTCTTGATACTGAAATGCATAATTCACAATGATATAAAATGCCATGAGTCTCGATACCGTTCAATGCAACTCCCAGTTTTCTAGCCATATATATAAATCTTGAATCCATTGGAACCATTATTGAGAGTCATCCACTCTACTCAAATCTCGAATTAACCGACCAAACGCACCGAAACGACCTGTGCCCTATTAGCACACCAACACCCAAGGAAAATAAAGAGTAACCCACACTCCTACGCAACCGAGCAAATTCCCGCTCCATGCACACTACATTCTTCGTGAATAACTACTCAATTGTTTTATGGTCCTCCTATAACCATAGAGTGTAATATAACTTGTGTACACAAATTCCTTTACCCGAGTCATCCTCGATCTCGACCTCTGCAAGTTATAACTGATTCACCAGTATACCTTGAACCGAAACTAATACGATGCATAACCGTGCAATCAACTCGTCAATAGTAGACTCCCCCACTTAGCCTTAAGCTGCAATTATATAAAATTAGAACCCGCAAGGATTTCTCCTTATCAATTACCTAGGTTTTGCACCGTTGACCCGCCAGACTTCTCGAAGACTTTTATTAAGCTTTTCATGAACATTCTGAATCTCCAGCCACTTGTTTTTATCATTAGATTTCTCAGCTGGAGAATTGATTTTCTCAATCTGAGTAATCCTATGATCACAAATCATTTGATTTTGTTTAAGAGATTTGATCTCTTGTTTCAAGTTTTCAACTTCAGCTTTTAAATCATCGAAAGAAGAATATCTTGCTGGAGTTGTATTTTTATTTAAAAGACGGTTATTAACCTCTAGCAAAGAATAAGGCGGGGTGTGATGACCCCAAAATATCATCTTTAAATTTATAATTAATTATGTGTTCTAAGACCTCAAAAAGTGCTATTTATCATTCTTCGACTTGCGTGCGTAATCCGTAAAGATTTCTGGAAAAGTTTTTATGTGAAAAATGGATTAAATGTGAATTAGAGCTTTAAAAACTCAATTGTGTTGATTTTGGTCAACATTTTGAGCAAACAGACTCGGATCAGTATTTTGACAGTTCCGTTAGGTCCGTATCGTGATTTGGGACTCGGGCGTATGACCAGAATCAAATTTCGAGGTCCCTAGCCCGAGATATGGAATTCTGATGAAACATTTAAAAGTTTAAGTTCCAATAGTGACCGGATGTCTAATTATGTGCAAACAACCCCGGAATAGAGTTTTGATGATTCCAACAGCTCTGTATGTTGATTTTGGACTTAGAAGCGTGATCAGAATTTTATTTGGAAGTCCGTAGTGAAATTAGGCTTGAAATGGCTAAAATATAAATTTAAAGTTTGGAAGTTTGACCGGGGAGTTGACTTTTTGATATCGGGGTCGGAATCCAGTTCTAAAAATCCTCACTGCTCCGTTATGTCATGTATGACTTATGTGCAAAATTTGAGGTCAATCGGATTTGATTTGATAGGTTCCGATATCGAATGTAGAATTTGAAAACTCTTAGTTTCATTAAGCTTGAATTGGGGTATGATTCATGGTTTTAGCATTGTTTGATGTGATTTAGAGGTCCGACTAAGTTCGTATGATGGTTTAGGACTTGTTGGTATATTTGGTTGAGGTCCCGAAGGCCTCTGGTGAGTTTTGGATGGTTAACGGATCAGAAGTTGGACTTAAAAAGCTGTTGCAATATTTCCTCTTCTGTTGGGCATTCCGGACTGTCATCGAGCCCAGACATTGAGCCCAGGCATCGAGCCCAAATATCGAACCAGAGTTGATGAGGCTCAGGCTCGAGCTTGTGTATCGAAGCCATGATCGAAGGTCCATCTCGAGGGCCATGATCGAAGGCAAGGCTCGAGGGATAGGATCGAGACCCAAGATCGAGGGTTACAATCGAAGGCTCAATCTCGATGCCATGATCGAGGCTATGATCGAAGGACCAGACTCGATGCCATAATCGAGGCCATGATCCGAGGTCCCGGCTCGATCCT
>AWOL01S0086120.1:1600-44646 GCA_000715115.1 Nicotiana otophora
GAATTGCTTCAAGAACTACCCTCTTATCCAAAGTTTAATATATTTGCTTGTAGACTGGTGAGCAGCATAGATTCCCTTATTCTTCTGAGTTCCATTTGGACAACTAGAAAATTAGAGAAAACATCTTATTGCATAGAAGAGAAGGATCTAGCCACTAATAAAGCTACTCTTAGGATTGATGAAACTTAAGGGAGATTCCAATCATTTTTTGTAACACAAATGAGAAATCAGCTGAGGTTCTTTACCTTAATACTTATATATATATATATGGTTTGGCTTGTTATGCAATCACATTATCTGTTCTTGAAAGCATCTGGCAGTTAGAATCTGTAGCTCATTATTTGCCATGAACAACAAAAGCAGAAGCAACAAGTCCCTCTGTGAAAAGTCAATAAAGATGGTAACAAATGTGATCAGGCTATCATCATTATCTATTGCCAGGATGAGCCTTGGAATTTCCGTGCAACCAGAAACCGTGAAAACGCCTGTAACTGGACCTGCAACATTCGTCAAAGGCTCAACAACAGCACAATTTCCTGAGAGCTTAAGGTCACAGGAGCCAGTAAACATCAAGAAGCCGATTGCCTACTTGATTGAACCAGTCAAGAGTGATAAATCCATGCATGTAATTCATGAGAAGAACAGTGTAGATGGGAGGGCATCCGATTATATAAGAAAAGTGCATGAGAAGAATCGCCATGATTCAAACGAGGCCATGAGTTTTTCTGCATTCATAATTCCACCTCCACCGCGTTTCATGTAGTCATGTTTGTACTGTCAGCTATGTGTATTTCTGTCTTCTACTATCTTGAGTAGAATAAACCCCTTAAGTAGGTGATGGATCATAACTTTTCTTCATCTATCTTGGATAATATGCTTTGCTTCTCTTGAGAACAAGCTTATGATTAGTGTCATAGCTAGCAATGAAGAATCTTCTTCTTTTGTCCCTTTGTCTACTAAAGGCTTGCCTGCATCTTGCACTCTACCATTCTTCCTTTATTTCTTGGCGTCCATTCATCATCTGTCTGTCATTAACTCAATCAATCCAAATCAATTAATTGGAGTTGGTTATATGAATCTAGTTGGAATCGCTTACATGAATTCATTGTATCCATTCGGCTTTATTCAAGTATATTTCATTCCGATATTAAATAAGTTGTCTTTTAGGTGAATTAAGGTTTCGCCAAAAGTAAGATTATCTTAATCTTGCAGTAATTTTTGCATGTACATATAAGTTTTTATATGGAACAAAAAGACTCCTGGTGAACACCAGACATAGTGCAAGGGTAACGAGTACAAACAAGTTGGTACCGTCTTTATGGATCCGCATCGTCGTAAGACTAAACGATTTAAAATCGATGTAGAGCATAACCAAACTATCTCAACTGACCTTATCTTTGTTATTCTCTATGTTTGCAATGTACCCTTCGTCATATATGACCATCTTCAATATTATCCAATCTTAACTTGCGGTGCATGTTTCTATCTTACTTCTTCCTCTTTATCCTAAAATACTTCTTACAATGATCTATAATTCCAACTTTCGATTGTTAGTTTTGTCAAGTCATCTCAAAATAGAACTGTCTGGCATATATGGAAGAAAACATATTGGCAATAAAAGGGAGATGGATTGAGAAAATATTCCAAATATCCAGACGAGCAGCAACATAAGTTGAAACTGATGATGTTTCCTTCTAGTAAAGCTTCGTTAATAATTTCCTTATGAAAGAACACATTATTAGAGAGAAAAAATAATAAAGAGAGAAAAGAAAAATCCATATCTGTCTCAAGTGGCAAGAGAATATTGTTGAGCAAAAGGGGAATGTATTTCTCCTCTGTGGACCTCCAACAAGAATAGAGAACTTATTGCGATGTGAACGTGGCAATCTGTTATTCACCCCTTGTGGATATGTTCTTTCCAGATGTAAGTGCATTTCCACAGTAAAAGCATACACTTTCTATTTTAATTTTTGATAATATAGGTATTCGATCGAATCAGCTCAGCTATTATTCCATCAGGAATAACCCTGTGCACCAAATTTTAGGTAACTATAAAGGAGTTAAACTTTTCTGGATCTGCTAAGATTTAAATTCTAGTCTCATATAGTAATCATTATTCCAGCTTCATAGCAACACTCTTAGATGCACAAAGAAACACACATTTGAGTAAGAACATCTTTTCATGACTTTTAATGAGCAATGGTACAGGAAGTACTTATCTAAGTAGTCGTCTGGATTTACCGTTTACTTTTTTTAGTTGGTATACTTAAATAATACACTGATTATAAACGATTATACATATGTTATTCATGGTTTATACACATTTTCGCCAACTATTTTTCGTTTAAGCGATTGGATTAACATATATTTAAATTAATTCTTCTATAGCGGAAAACACCTCAACTGCCTTGGAAGTAACTCATAGCATCGCCGACTGACTAGTACTGATATCTCCACACATTGAATCGACATTTTTAGATGAAATGATGATGCGTAAATTTTACAAATGGTAATATAATTATGACTTTTTTTCCATCAAAGTAATATAACTTTATTTTCTAACACAAAAATTATAAAACTTTCACTAACTCACACAAAAATTACTGAGACCGAAAAATATAATTTTTTGGTAGTATTTTCTTATGTCACTTTTTTATTTTTATTTTCAGTCTAATAAATAATAACCCAATTAAAATAGGAGAATATATATATTTTTAGCCGCTTTCAAAAATAATAGCCGATAATATATATATATTAAAAGCACGAATGCCCTTAGCGAAATGTTGTTCGTCTTTTTTGCTCTTTAAAAATAGATTTCATACTAGACAAAAGTGTAATTTAAGTTTTTTCCTAATATTTAGGAGCTTTAAATCAACTAAAATTATAAATATTAAATCTTTTGCTTGTCTGAATATGTAGAAAGTCCAAAATTAAAATTAATTAGAACCTTACTCTATATAAACTCTTTCCTTATTTGGACAATTTAACATAATTATAACCTTTCATATTAATTTTTCTAATATTAATTTTCAGAGTAGAAAAATAAAGAAAAGGAAAGACGTACCGAAACAAAAAGGTTTGCCTGTTTTAACTCCTTCGGGACTGCATTGTTTTACTTATTTTCATTTTTTTTGTTTGCTTCTCTTTCTTCTCGCTTATTATTATTGCTAGTCTCATGATATGTGCGTTGCGCATGTATTTTATCTCAATGAGCACAAAAATTTTAAACATTGTTTTAAATTTTTGCTTGAATCATAATATATATGTATATGTGTATGTGTGTAACGACCCGACCGATCGTTTTGCTTTCTAGATCCCTGTTCTCCTAAATAAGACTCCCCGTATGTGCTTTAACTATTTTATAACTTGCGGGGATGGTTAGTTCGGGTTTGAAAGGGTTCAGGTTGAAATCGGAACACTTAGTTCCTTAATATTGACTTTTAAAAGTTAAGTTTGACTTGGGTCAACATTTCTAGTAAACGACTTCGGAATCAGGATTTGACAGTCCCAATAGGTTCGTATAATAATTTTGGACTTGGGCGTGTGTTCGGATCGGGTTTTGGGTCAGAGCGTTTCGGCGCATAAAGTTGAAAGTTGATGCATGGAAGGTTTTAAAGTTCTTTAAATTTGGTTTGGAGTAGGTTTTGGAGTTATCGAGATCCGTTTGGAATTTCGAGCTTGGGAATAGCTCCGTATGATTATTTAAGACTTGCATGCAAAATTTGGTGTCATTCCGAGTAGATTAAGTATGATTCGGCGCGTTCGGAGTAAGTTGGAAGGACTTGAAGTTCATAAGTTGATTCTATTTGGTTTTGGGTTGTAATTCTCAGTTTTAATGTTGTTTTCCTCATTTTGAAGGTGCGAGCGAGTCTGTTTTATGTTCACGAACTTGTTGGTATGTTTGATCGAGGCCTCGGGGCCCCTGTATAGGATTCAGAGAGTCGACGGAGCTTGTTTGCTCTTTGGAGAAGAGCTGTTGGTATCTGTCATTTGGTGCGTTCGCACATGCGATGGAATGGCCGCAGAAGCGGCACCGCAGATGCGTCGTCTCGCTCGCAGAAGCAGAAAGAGGAGGGGTCAGCGAGCTCTGCAGAAGCGAAGCATTTTCGAAGAAGCGAACTCGCTTGTGCGATGAATGGGTCCGCAGATGCGGAGAGAGGCAGCCTGGCCATGGTTGCAGGTGCGCGAGGTGAGCCGCATAAGCGGGCTCGTAGATGCGGGACTTGACCGCAGGTGCGAGGGGTCATGGGTCGTGCATTTTTCGCAGATGCGGACAGTTGACCGCAGAAGCTGTCCCGCAAAAGCGGAGATCCTGCCGCAGGTGCGAAAAACACGCTAGGTAGATTTCTTCATTTCTCTCACTTGTTGGTCGAATATAGAGCTCTTTGAGGAGGGAGTTTTACCTAGCACTTTGAGGTAAGTGATTTCTATGCAATATAAGTTTAAAACATAAATGATGGGCAAATTTTAACATGTAAAATTGTGAAAATTATATGTTTAGTTGGAAAACCTAGGTTTTAGATAAAAATAGGATTTAACTACAAAAATGATTGTGGAATTGGGTGAAAATTATATATTTGAATTCGTGAGTTTATGGGTTACATTTACCTTCGAAAATTTTCGGAATCCGGGCATGTGGGCCCGGTGGAGAATTTTAGGAATCTTCCAATTTGGGTTGGGTAATTACTCTAATAGTGAAATTATGAACTTTTGAATATGTATTGATTAATTTACATAATATTTGACTAGTTTCGGATTGTTCGGCACCAAGTTGAGGCTTTAGAGCGAATTTGTGGGCTAGAAAGTGAGTTTTGAGACGAGGTAAGTCTCTTGTCTAACCTTGTAAGAGGGAATTTATCCCATAGGTGATTTAAATTACTATTTACTTCTAATTGTAGGGGCTACGTATGCACGAGGTGACGAGAGTCCGTGCGTAGCTACTAATTATGCTTATATCCAGGTAGTTTAGGACGCAAATCTTAAAATATTTATAATGTTTGTACCCTACTTGTTAATTAAAGTGCCTAAATTATATTGGAACTTGATAGAGGAATTATAAAAGACCGAATTTTACTTACTTGAGTTTTGGCGGGTTACTTGATCATTAATATAAATTGTGTTTCTTTGTGTATTAGCCTTGTAATAGCTAATAAATCGGATGTTCATAACGTATCTTCTCTTCTTGTGGAGTGGGTCGAACACCTCGGCAGTAGAATAGATGCATCTATGGTTCGTGCCGCTCGACCCTCGGTAGTGTACACATTATTCTGGATCGGGCCGTACGACCTCAGCATAAATCGTGCGTAATAATACTCGGAGCCTAATCATACTGGATATTATTTTATGGCTTGAGAGGTTGTAATTATTAGTGATAGAATTTGACCTGGAATTTATGATTAGTGAAAGAATTATATATTTACAGCTTGTTATTGAGTTATTATTATTGTTTATATAACCCATGCTTATTTAGAATTTCTGTATTTTATTGTTAGCCCATAGTAAGTGTCGAAGTCAACCCCTCGTCACTACTTCTTCGAGGTTAGAATAGATACATACTGGGTACATATTGTTTATGTACTCACGCTACACTTCTGCATTAATCGTGCAGGATCTAAGGCAGGTGCATCTGGCGGTCATATCGGTGCGCACCCTCGTTACCCCGAGGCCTAGTGGTGAGCTGCTTCTTGAGCCGTTCTAAAGCACCTAGAGTCTCTCTTTTTTATCTATTTTTTGTCTACTTTATTTCAGACAATAGTTAGAGTTTTGTATATTCTACTAGTTGCTCATACACTTGTGACACCAGGTCTTGGCACACATACTAGTAGACTTTATGATTTTGGAGTATTTATGTCACTATTTTTGCCCATTCAGTTGCCTTAGTTTTATTTAAATAATTTTTCTACTCCTTAATCTATTAATAAATGGAATTTAATTACTTGAAAACTTATTAAAAGAGTAATCACATGGTCAGTTCACCGTTGGCTTGCCTAGCGGCGATCTTCGGCGCCATCACGGCCTATAGGTGAAATTGGATTGTAACAACATGGTATCAGAGCGTTAGGTTCACGTAGGTCTCATAAGTTATGAGCATGCCTAATAGAATATTGCGGAGACGTCTGTACTTATCTTCGAGAGGCTATAGGGTGTTAGAAAACCACTCTTTCTTCATCTCCTATCGTACAGTTGATGTTGTGCTAAGTATCTTTCTCTTATTGTCTCACAGATGGTGCGAACGCACGTAGCAGATGTACCCGATCACGGAGGAGCCGGTCCCCCTGTTGCTAGAGGCTGAGGGAGGGCTCCAACCTATAGTAGAGTATGAGGACGTCCCAGAGTTTCCCTAGTTATTCCACCAGTGGATCCAGTAGAGGATCCTATTATTGAGGAGCAGAGCAAGGTGCCTGCAACAAAGCCAGCCCCGATGGATTTCATATCCGCACCGGGATTCCAGGAGGTCATGGGTTGTATGATGCAGTTCATGGACTCTATGACTCAGGCTATTTTATTTTCAGCAGACTCAGCCACATCTCAGGCGGAAGGAGGAGCACAGAAACCTACCGCTCAGGCTCCAGGGCATGTAACTACCGTATATCAAACCTCGGGCGCACTACCTATGGGTGGAATTCAGCCAGTTGCAGCAGCTATACCTGAGCCCAAACCAGTTGCGGTCGGCAAACCGCAGAAGCTATTGGACAGATGGACCAAGCTACATCCTCCTGTCTTTGGAGGTGAGAGACATGAGGACCCCCGGGACTTTATTGATCGGTGCAGGGACAAACTACACAACATGAGGATATTGGAGTCCCACGGGGTGGACTTTACCACCTTTTAGCTGGAGGGCAAGGCCCGCGGATGGTGGTAGTCTTATCTTCTCGGCAGACTAGCAGGTTCTCCTCCCATGACTTGGAACCAATTCACATGTCTCTTCCTCGACGGATACATTCTACCCTCTCAGAGGGAAGAGTTGCGGTTTCAGTTTGAGCAGCTCCAGTAGGGCCAGATGTCAGTGACCGACTATGAGGTGAGATTCTCTGAGTTGTCTCGCCATGCACTTATGATACTTCCTACCAATGCAGAGAGAGTGTGGATGTTTGTTGCCGGTTTGCACTCTGGTATCCAGGCCACCATGGCCCGAGAGGTTGATGTGGGGACTTCTTACGAGATAGTTGTAGAGATAGCTCGAAGGATCGAGGGTGTCCGTAAGCAGAGCCGAGAGAAGGCGACGAGGGATAACCGATTTCGATATTCTGGAGAGTTTAGTGGTGCCCCGATTTGGGGCAGGGGTCAGTTTGTGAGGGGTCAGTCTAGAAAGCCCTCATATCCAGTATCGTCGCCTCCTCGGGGTGCTCCAGTGCGGCCTTATTTTAGCGCCATTCCAGAGAGCTCCTACCGTCCACCAGCTATTCAGGGTTCCTCAAGTGGGCCTTCAGGCCATCAGGGCCAGACTTCAGGTCCGCAGTTCGGCGTACCGAGAGGTTGTTTTTAGTGCGAGGATCTTGGTCATGTGAGGAGGCTCTGCCCCAGGCTTCTGGGCAAGGCAGTGTAGCAGGGTCAGTAGCCTATGATTATAGCACCAGTTGCCATACCAGCTATCTGGCCACCCAGAGGCGAAGGACAGGTGGGTAGGGGCCGTCGTAAAGGTGGAGGCAAGTCAGGTGTCGCTCCAGCTAGGTTTTATGCTTTTTTGGCCATACCAGATGCAGTGGCCTCAGATGCCGTGATCATATGTATTATTTCTATCTGCGGTAGGGATGCTTCAGTACTATTTGATCCAGGGTCTATATATTCATATGTTCCATCTCTGTTTGCTCATTTCCTGGGTGTTCCTCCTGAGTCCTTGGGTACTCCCGTTTATATGTCTACTCCAGTAGGCAATTCTGTTGTTGTGGAACGGGTCTATCGGTCCTGTATCGTGACTTTCTGTGGTTATGAGACTAGAGCAGATCTTTTGTTGCTTGATATGGCCGCTTTTAAGGTCATCCTGGGCATGGATTAGTTGTTCCCATATCACGCCATCCTTGATTGCCATGCCAATATTGTTACCTTGGTGATGCTAGAGTTGGCTAGATTGGAGTGGAAGGGTTCGTATGTCAGTACATCTAGTCGGGTTATCTCTTTTCTGAAGACTCGACACATGGTCGAGAATGGTTGTTTAGCTTATCTAGCTTATGTTCGGGATACTACTATAGAAACTCCGGCGATTGATTAAGTGCCCGTGGTCTGAGAGTTCTCCGATGTGTTTCCTTCTGATCTTCCAGGCATGCCACCAGATCGTGATATCGGTTTATGTATTGATTTGGCTCTAGGTACCCTGCCTATCTCTATTCCACCGTACCTCATGGCTACGAAAGAGTTGAAGGAGTTGAAAGAACAGCTTGAGGAGTTGCTAGAAAATGGGTTTGTCAGACCAAGTGTGTCGCCTTGGGTGCACCGATGTTATTTGTGAAGAAGAAAGATGGGACTATGCGGATGTGCATTGATTACCGCCAGTTAAACAAAGTTACCATTAAGAACAAGTACCCGTTGCCGCGTATTGATGATTTGTTTGACTAGTTGCAGGGTGCTAAGGTGTTCTCTAAGATCAAATTGAGATCAGGGTACGATCAGTTGAAGATTCGGGATTCGGATGTTCCAAAGACGGCTCTCCGGACTAGATATGGCTATTATGAGTTTCTAGTGATGTCCTTCGGTTTTACTAACTCCCCGGCGGAGTTTATGGATTTGATGAATCGGGTGTTCAGGCAATATATTGATTCGTTTGTCATTGTCTTCATTGATGACATTTTGATCTACTCGCGTAGCATAGAGGAGCACGAGCAGCATTTGAGAGTGGTGCTTCATACCTTGCGGGAACAAAAGCTATATGATAAGTTCTCGAAGTGTGAGTTTTGGTTGGATTCCATAGCATTCTTGGGGCATGTCATATCAGGCGAGGATATTAAGGTAGATCCCAAAATGATCGGGGCAGTTCAGAGTTGGCCTCGTCCTACCACAGCGACCGAGATCAGGAGCTTCTTGGGGTTAGTAGGTTATTATCGTCGGTTTGTGGAGGGCTTCTCATCTATTACAGCACCTTTGACTAGATTGACCCAGAAGGGTGCTCCATTCCGATGGTCCGATGATTGTGAGGCGAGCTTTCAGAAGCTCAAGACCGCATTGACTGTAGCGCATGTGGCTTGAGTTACTAAAAGATTATGATATTACCATCCTTTATCATTCGGGCAAGGCGAATGTGGTTGCGGATGCCTTGAGCAGAAAGGCGGAGAGTATGGGTAGTTTGGCATTCATTTCAGTAGAGGAGTGGCCATTAGCTTTGGACATTCAGTGCTTGGCTAACATACTTGTGAGGTTGGATATTTTAGAGCCCAGCCAAGTTCTTGCATGCATCGTCGCCCATCCTTCACTATTCGAGCAGAACAAGGCCCGCCAGTACGACGATCCGCACTTATTGGTTCTCAGATAGACGGTACTATAGGGTGGTGCCAAGGAGGATACTGTCGGTGAGAATGGTGTTCTGCGACTCCAGGGTCATCTATGTGTCCC
This sequence comes from Nicotiana otophora, assembly GCA_000715115.1. Taxonomy (NCBI): domain Eukaryota; kingdom Viridiplantae; phylum Streptophyta; class Magnoliopsida; order Solanales; family Solanaceae; genus Nicotiana; species Nicotiana otophora. The sequence goes on from AWOL01S0086120.1 coordinate 11,144, forward strand.
TAATGTTGATGGATTGAGGGAAAGGATTCTAGAGGAGGCACACAGTTCTCGATATTTTATTCATCCATGTGCTACGAAGATGTATCGCGACCTGAGGTAGCATTATTGGTGGCGGCGGATGAAGAAGGACATAGTTGAGTATGTAGCTATGTGCCTTAATTGCCAGCAGGTTAAGTATGAGCATCAGAGGCTAGGTGGCCTACTCCAGCGTATGGTCATACTTGAGTAGAAATGGGAGCGTATTACTATGGATTTCGTAGTTGGGTTGTCACGGACCTTGCGGAAGTTTGATGCAGTTTGGTTCATTATCGACAGGTTGACCAAGTTGGCACACTTCATTCCGGTTGTAACCACGTATGTTTTAGAGAGGTTAGCTCAGATTTACATTAAGAATATTATTCGGTTGCATGGTGTGCCTCTTTCTATCATATCGGATAGAGGCCCTCAGTTTACTCGCATTTCTGGAAGGCAGTACAAAGGGAGTTGGAGACCCGAGTAGAGCTCAGTACAACCTTTCATCCGCAGACCGACGGGCAGTCGGAGCGGACGGTTCAGATCTTGGAGGATATGCTCATAGCATGTGTGATTGACTGTGGGATCGATTCTTGCCTTTGGCCGAGTTTTCTTACAATAACAGTTATCAGTCCAGCATCGAGATGGCTCCATTTGAGGCTTTATATGGTCGGCGATATCGTTCACCCATCGGATGGTTTGAGCCCGGTGAGGCTAAGTTATATGATACTGACTTAGTGAAGGATGCCTTGGAAAAGGTAAAGTTTATTCATGAGCGACTTCGCACATCACAGTCTAGATATAAGAGTTACGTGGATCAGAAGGCGCATGATTTATCATTCATGGTGGGCAAGAAGGTTCTCTTGAAGGTCTCGCCGATAAAAGGAATCATGAGGTTCGGGAAGAAGGGCAAGTTGAGCCCAATGTTTATAGGACCATTTGAGGTGTTGAGACGAGTTGGGAAGGTTGCTTATGAGCTTGCCTTGCCTCTTAGTCTATCGGGAGTTCATCCAGTTTTCCACGTGTCTATGCTCCGGAAGTATCATGCCGACAGGTCGCATAAGTTAGACTACAACATGGTTCAATTAGATGAGAGCATGGGTTATGAGGAGGAGCCAGTTGCCATTATTGACAGGCAGGTTCGCTAGTTGAGGCCCAAGAAGATTTCTATAGTAAAGGTTCAGTGGAGGGGTCAACCAGTTGAGGAAGCGACTTGGAGACCGAGGAGGACATGCGGAGAAGATATCCATACTTATTCGGCACTCCAGGTACGATTCTAAGCCCGTTCGAGGACGAACGTTTATTTAAGAGGTGGAGAATGTAACGACCCGACCGGTCGTTTTACTTTCTAGATCCCCATTCCCCTAAATAAGACTTTCCGTACATGCTTTTACTATTTTATAACTTGCACGGATGGTTAGTTCGGGTTTGCAAGGATTCGGGTTGAAATCAGAACACTTAGTTCCTTAATATTGACTTTTAAAGGTTAAGTTTGACTTGGATCAACATTTCTAGTAAACGACCTCGGAAGCGGGATTTGACGGTCCCAATAGGTTCGTATGATGATTTTAGACTTGGGAGTGTGTTCGGATCGAGTTTTGGATGACCCGGGAGCATTTCGGCGCATAAAGTTAAACGTTGGCACATTGAAGGTTTTAAAGCTCTTTAAATATGGTTTGGAGTAGGTTTTAGAGTTATCGAGGTCCGTTTGGAATTTCGATCTTGGAAATGGCTCCGTATGGTGATTTAAGACTTGCACTCAAAATTTAGTGTCATTGTGTGTAGTTTAAGTATGATTCGGCGCTTTCGGAGTAAGTTGGAAGGACTTGAAGTTCAAAAGTTGATTCTATTTGGTTGTCGGTTCTGATTCTCAATTTTAATGTTGTTTTCCGCGTTCCGAGGGTCGACGAAGCTTGTTTGCTCTTTGGAGAAGAGCCGTTGGTGCATGTTATCTGGTGCATTCTCACCTGCGGTGGAATGGTTGCAGAAGAGGCACCGCAGATGCGTCACCTCGCTCGCAGAAATGGAAAGAGGATGGGACAACGAACTCGCTTCTGCGATAAATGGGTCCGCAGAGGCGGAGAGAGGTAGCCTGGCCATGGTCGCAGGTGCGAGGGATCATGGGTCGTGCGTGTTTCGCAGATGCGGACATTTGACCGCAGAAGCGGAGATCCTGCCGCAGGTGCAGAAAAACTGCTGTGCAGAAGGGTGCATTTAAGTCGAGACTTAGGCTCATTTCTTCATTTCTCTCACTTGTTGGTTGAATATAGAGCTCTTTGAGGAGGGAGTTTCACCTAACACTTTGAGGTAAGTTATTTCTATGCAATATGAGTTTAAAACATAGATTATGGGTAGATTTTAACATGAAAAATTATGAAAATTATAGGTTTAGTTGGAAAACCTAGGTTTTGGATATAAAAATGGGATTTAACCACGAAACATGATTGTGAAATTGGGTGAAAATTATATATTTGAGTTCGTGAGGTTATGGGTAACATTTATCTTCAAAAAATTTCGGAATCCTAGAACGTGGGTCTGGGGGCAAATTTTAGGAATCTTCCAATTTGGGTTGTGTAATTACTCTAATAGTTAAATTATGAACTTTTGAATATGTATTGATTAATTTACATAATATTTGACTAGTTTCGGATTGTTCGGCACCGAATTGAGGCTTTAGAGCGAATTTGTGGGCCGGAAAGTGAGCTTTGAGATGAGGTATGTCTTTTGCCTAACCTTGTAAGAGGAAATTTACTCCATAGGTGATTTAAATTACTATTTGCTTCTAATTGTTGGGGCTACGTACGCACGAGGTGAAGAGAGTCTGCGCGTAGCTACTAATTATGCTTATGTCCGGGTAGTTTAGGACCCAAATTATGAAATATTTATAATGTTTGCACCCTACTTATTAGTTAAAGTGCCTAAATTATATTGGAACTTGATAGAGGAATTGTAAAAGGCCGAATTTCACTTACTTGAGTTTTGACGGGTTACTTGACAGTTAATGAAAATTGTGCTTCTTTGTGTATTAGCCTTGTAATAACTTTTAAATCGGATGTTCATAAAGTATTCTCTCTTCTTGTGGAGCAGGTTCTCCACCCATGACTTGGGACCAGTTCACACATCTCTTCCTAGACAGATACATTCCACCCTCTCAGAAGGAAGAGTTGCGGTTTTAGTTCGAGAAGCTCCAGCAGGGCCAGATGTCGGTGACCGACTATGAGGCGAGATTCTCTGAGTCGTCTTGCCATGCACTTATGATACTTTCTACCGATGCAGAGAGAGTGCGGAGGTTTGTTTCCGATTTGCACTTTGGTACTACAGGGTGGTTCCAAGGAGGTTACTGTCGGTGAGAATGGTGTTCTGCAACTCCAGGATCGTCTATGTGTCCCTAATATTGATGGATTGATGGAAAGGATTCTAGAGGAGGCACACAGTTCTCAGTATTCTATTCATCCAGGTGCTACTATCATGTATCGCGATCCGAGGAAGCATTATTGGTGGTGGCGGATGAAGAAGGGCATAGTTGAGTATGTAGCGAGGTGCATTAATTTCCAGCAGGTTAAGTACGAGCATCAGAGGTCAGGTGGCCTACTCCAGCAGATGGTCATACTTGAGTGAAAATGGGAGCACATTACTATAGATTTTGTAGTTGGGTTGTCGCAGACCTTGTGGAAGTTTGATACAGTTTGGGTCATTGTCGACAGGTTGACCAAGTCGGCACACTTTGTTCTAGTTGCGACCATGTATTCTTTAGAGAGATTGGCTAAGATTTACATTCAGGAGATTGTTCGGTTGCATGGTGTTCCTGTTTTCATCATATCGGATAGAGGCCCTCAGTTTACTTCACATTTCTGGAGGGAAGTATAGAGTAAGTTGGGGACCTGGGTAGAGCTCAGCACATCCTTTCATCTGCATACCGAAGGGTAGTCGGAGTGGACGGTTCAGATCTTGGAGGATATGCTCAGAGCATGTGTGATTGACTTCGAAAGGCAGTGGGATCAATTCTTGCCTTTGGCCGAGTCTGCTTACAACAACAGTTATTAGTCCAGCATCGAGATGGCTCCATTTGAGGCTTTATATGATCGGCAATGTCGTTCGCCCATCAGATGGTTTGAGCCTGGTAAGGCTAAGTTATATGGTACTGACTTGGTGAAGGATACCTTGGAAAAGGTAAAGTTAATTCAGGAGCGACTTCGCACAGCACAGTCCATACAGAAGAGTTACAAAGATTAGAAGGTGAGTGATTTATCATTCATGGTGGGCAAGAAAGTTTTCTTGAAGGTCTCGCCGATGAATAGAATCATGAGGTTCGGGAAGAAGGGCAAGTTGAGCCCAAGGTTTATAGGACCATTTGAGGTGTTGACACGAGTTGGGGAGGTTGCTTATGATCTTGCCTTGCCTCCCAGTCTATCGGGTGTTCATCCAGGTTTCCACGTGTCTATGCTCCGGAAGTATCATGCCGACAGGTCCCATGTGTTAGACTACAACATGGTTCATTTAGGTGAGAGCCTCGGTTATAAGGAGGAGCCAGTTGCCATTGTTGACATGCAGGTTCTCCAGTTGAGGTCCAAGAAAATTTCTGCGGTAAAGGTTCAGTGGAGGGGTCAACCAGTTGAGGATCCGACTTGGGAGATCGAAGAGGATATGCGGAGCAGATATCCACACTTATTCGGCACTCCAGGTATGATTCTAGACCTATTCGAGGACGAACATTTGTTTAAGAGGTGGAGAATGTAACGACCCGATCGGTCGTTTTTCTTTTTAGATCCATGTTCCCTAAATAATACTCCCTATATGTGTTTTTGTTGTTTTATAACTTGCGGGGATGGTTAGTTCGGGTTTGAAAGAGTTCGGGTTGAAATCAGAACACTTAGTTCCTTAATGTTGACTTTTAAAGGTTAAGTTTAACTTGGGTCAACATTTCTAGTAAACAACTTCGGAACCGGGATTTGATGGTCCCAATAGGTTTGTATGATGATTTTTGACTTGGGCGTGTGTTCGGATCAGGTTTTGGATGACCCGGGAGCGTTTCGACGCATAAAGTTGAAAGTTGATGCATTGAAGGTTTTAAAGTTCTTTAAATTTGGTTTGGAGTAGGTTTTGGAGTTATCTAGGTTCGTTTGGAATTTCGAGCCTGGGACTAGCTCTGTATGGTGATTTAAGACTTGCACGCAAAATTTGGTGTCATTCCGAGTAGTTTAAGTATGATTCGGTGCGTTCGAAGTAAGTTGGAAGGACTTGAAGTTCATAAGTTGATTCTATTTGGTTTTGCATTGTGATTCTTAGTTTTAATGTTGTTTTCCGCATTCTGAGGGTGCGAGCGAGTCCGTTTTATGTTCACGAACTTGTTGGTATGTTTGGTCGAGGCCTCGGGGCCCCCGTATAGGATTCAGAGGGTCGACAAAACTTGTTTGCTCTTTGGAGAAGAGTTGTTGGTGCCTTTCATCTGGTGCGTTCGCACCTGCTGTGGAATGGCCGCAGAAGCGGCACCGCAGATGCGTCACCTCGCTCGCAAAAGCAGAAAGATGAGGGGTCAGCGTGCTTCGCAGAAGCGGAGATCCTGCCGCAGGTACGGAAAAATCATTGGGTAGTGCATTTAAGTCGAGACTTAGGCTTATTTCTTAATATCTCTCACTTGTTGGTCGAATATAGAGCTCTTTTAGGAGGGAGTTTCACCTAGCACTTTGAGGTAAGTGATTTCTATGCAACATGAGTTTAAAACATAGATTATGGGTACATTTTAACATCTAAAATTGTGAAAATTATAGGTTTAGTTGGAAAACCTAAGTTTGGATAAAAATAGAATTTAATCACGAAAATGATTGTGGAATTGGGTGAAAAATATATATTTGAGTTCGTGAGGTTATGGGTAACATTTATCTTCGAAAATTTCCTAAATCCGGACACGTGGGCCGGGGACGAATTTTAGCAATTTTTCAATTTTGGTTGGGTAATTATTCTAATAGTTAAATTATGAACTTTTGAACATGTATTGATTAATTTATGATCAGTGAAAGAATTATGTATTTACTGCTTGTTACTGAGTTATCATTATTGTTTATATAACTCATGCTTATTTAGAATTTTTGTGTTTTATTGTTAGCCCATAGTAAGTGTCGAAGTCGAACCCTCGTCACTACTTCTTCGAGGTTTGACTAGATACTTACTGGGTACATGTTGTTTATGTACTCACGCTGCACTTCTGCACTAATCGTACAGGATCTGAGGCAGGTGCATCTGGCGGTCATATCGGTGCACACTCCCGTTACCCCGAGGCCTAGTGGTGAACTGTTTCTTGAGCCGTTCTGCAGCACCTAGAGTCTCTCTTTTGTATTTATTTTCTGTCTACTTTATTTCAGACAATAGTTAGAGTTTTATATATTTTACTAATTGCTCATACACTTGTGACACCGGATTTTGGCACACATACTATTAGACTTTATGGTTTTGGAGTATTTATGTCACTATATTTACCCACTCAGTTGCCTTCGTTTTATTTTATTAAATTTTCTACTTCTTAATCTCTTAATAAATGGAATTTAATTACTTGAAAACTTATTAAAAGAGTAATCACATGGTCAGTTCATCGTTGGCTTCTCTAGCGGTGACGTTGGGCGCCATCACGTCCTATAGGAGAAATTGGATCGTGATAGTGTATATGTATCAAAAAAAAATAAGTTCCTAAAATTGATGATTCTAGATTCTATTTTGCTAACTCAATTAAAGAACAAACTTTGTCCCACAAGAGTTCTCAGTCATCTTAGTCAATATATTTAACATAAAATTTATTTCAGTTTTATAATTTTATTACTTTAATTTTACAAGTTATGCATCCTTTTTAGTTTAAAGAAGACCATATAACTTTGAAGATTTAGAATTATTTTATTTTTATTTTTAAAAAGCTATGTCTCTTTAAAAAGCTATATATTGACAAGGTGGGTTGCTCTGATGGTAAGCACCCTCCACTTCCAACCAAGAGGTTGTGAGTTCGAGTCACCCCAAGAGCAAGGTGGGGAGTTCTTGGAGGGAAGGATGCCGAGGGTCATTTGGAAACAGCCTCTCTACCCCAGGGTAGGGGTAAGGTCTGCGTACACACTACCCTCCCCAGACCCCACTAGTGGGATTATACTGGGTTGTTGTTGTTGTTGTTGTTGTTGTATATATTATTATTTTTATTTTAAAGAGACATAAACGTGGCGTCATCTAACAGACATAAGACGTTAATTACTATCCTAAAAGGAGTAAAAATATGAAATTCATGTAAAAATCAGAATGAGATTTTATTCTTTCAATCAATTCTCACGGATTTAGTATGTTAGTTTTCTTGTGTGTGTATAATCAGTTTTATATTTTAATTGGGACGTTTTAAAAGTTAATCTAATTTGATTAAAAAATAATAATTTTTTAAATACTTTCATGAGAAAATTGTTACTAAAATAATTTTCTTGTATATTTTTCTAATTTTATTTAATCAATATTTTGTTTTGGTCATGTTTATAAGCATGCTCATAATTAAGAGCAAACTTCATTTATGGCCAGCCGCTAGAAACTAATATCAGCCGCTAATCACAAAATTATGCATTTTATAACCCAAAACTAATTAAAAGGCTAATCCAAAACCACTGCCCCTCTCTATGGCATCCGACTCCGCTCTGTCGCAGCGTCAATGAGAAGATCAAAAATATATAACCAATTCCTAAACAGAGACGGCAATTTCCACGGTCAACGGGGACAGGGTAAATTGCAACAAACCCCCTAAACTCCAGGTGGTAAGTTATCATTTTGGGTATTTCAATTCCTTGTCTTTTTTTTTTCTTTCTTCCTTTCTTTTATTTGGCAATTGATTATATTTACAGAAGTACTACGTATTTCTTTCCCTGAAAAGACAACCAATTGAGCGCAAAAATAAAGAACGTCAGAAAGAGAAATTGAAAGCAATCAGGCCTTTTCTTTCTCTGGTCTCATGGGTTGAGAATTCTGCCGTGTTTGTCTAGAGTTTGTGTTCACGAGATTTAATGGGTCCCTAATGAGCAAACATGGAAGTGTAAGGGAATTATACAAAATAGACAATTACTATATAATTTACGTATAATAAACTGTCACTATACAAAATGTATACAAAAATAGACTGTCATTATACAAAAAATATACTAAATAGATTGTCACTATATAAAATATATACAAAATAGACTGTCACTATGCAAAAATATACTAAATAGACTGTCATTATATAATTTATATACAATAGACTATCACTATACAAAATTTAAACAAAATAGACTGTCAAAATACAAAATATATACTAAATAGACTATCACTATACAAAACAATATACAAAATATACTATCACTATACAATAAATATACAAAATAAACTGTCACTATACAAAAAATATACAAAATAGTCATTTCGGGCTATTAAATGTAATATGTTTGGGCCGAAGGGTCATTTCGTGTAAGTAAAAAAAATATGGGTTATTAAAATTTTGAGGGGCTACAGAAGATAGTTTTCTCCATAATTAAACGGCCAAATTAAAAAACTAAAAACGGCATTCCTAATTTCTTCGTAGCAATGTATGTGCACGTGGTATAAAAATTATATTTTTATTATAATAAATATTTAAATTCATTTATCTCTCTTAAATAGTACTCCCTCCGGTCCAAAATAAGTAATTCTTTGGCTATTTTCACACACATTAAGAAATTCACCTTTTAACATTAATTAGCAATAAAATTTATCATATTATCCTTTACTATCTCTTCACATTTTTTTTTATATTTGACATAATGCCATATTGGGATTTGGGATGTGATTATTATCAACTCTCACTAAACATTGAATGGAGCAAATGGAGTAAATCTCAATTTGTCATGTATTTCAATTTTAAAACATCAACAAAAAATAAAATGGAGCCAAAACAATTCAATTTCCCACCAAGAATTCTCTTATAAAAGAAGGTTTAATTTTCTAAAATGATGAAATCAGCATGGCTACAACACAAAATAATCAAATCTCATCACATAACATAGATCTAAACATTCCTTTTGAATGTGAGAATGAGTATGTTGGTAGGGAACAATTGGCTGATCTCGATGTTGACACAAATGCTATTGCCTCTCCATTTTTATACTAACAAGTATTCCATAGTTGAAGAGTAACAAAACTAGAGAAGTGGAAACGTGAATCTGATCATATGGAAGAATTCATTCGCACCGGAAATAAACACTTATAACACATACTCCAATAATATTTACTCCAAGAGCAATGTAGAAAAAAAATAATTAACTCATTCTTGAAATCTAAAAAAATCACTTATTTTGGACCACAAAAAATTCACATATTTTGGACCGGAAGGAGTACTAATTGCAAACTAAGCCTTTACGGTATTTTTTCGTAATTTGATACCCAAAAATACTTCTTGGAATGATTGGCTAAATACAATTTGCTTACAAAAAGTACTACTCAATAAATTGGTCAAACACAAACTCAATAAATTGGCCAAACACAAAGTACTACTTTACAAAAGTACTTTTCTAAAAAGCACATTTAAATAAAAGTACTTCTAAAAATAAGCAGTTTTTGGCAGCTTGGCCAAACGGGCTCTTAGCGAAGTGTCATTAATTCTTTTTATTTCTTTTTACATTCATAGAAACAAATGACAATTTCCGATATCATCTTTAGATTCATTTTCACTTAGCAATATTTATTCTCACATCTCTAGAAGAGACAGAAGTTTACTTTTTAAATTTTTCAAGAAATTTCTACATAAATTCTCAAAAATCATAATAAGGCATTACGACTTTTTTAAAACATGATGTTTTTTTTTATTGAACTTGTAACGACCCGACCGGTTGTTTTAAGATCTAGCATATCGTTCGGCTGTTTGAGATATTGAATAGTTTCACTTCATGTATTATGACTTACACGTGTAGCCGAATTAGATTTTCGGGAAGACTAGAGTTGGTTTGGAAGAATAATTCTCAATTCGGAAGCTTTAAGTTGGAAGAGTTGACCAAGGTTTGAATTTTGAGTAAATGATCTCGGATAAAAGTTTTCATAATTCTGTTGGGTTCGGATGATGATTTTGGACTTAGGCATATGACCGAATTTGGATTTGGAGATCCGTAGGTTGATTTGATGTTTTTTGGTGAGAGTTGGAAGATTGAAGGTTTAGAAAGTTGACAGGTTTGACCGAGAGTTCAATTTGTTGATATTGAATCCGAATTATAGTTTCAAGAATTGGTATAGGTCGGTTGTGTCATTTGGGACTTGCATGCCAAATTTGAGGTCATTCCGGGTTGATTTGGTATGATTCGGCATGAGTTTTAGAAGTTTAAAAGTTAATTAGTTCATTAGGCTTGAATTGATATGTGAATCATAGTTTTGGTATTATTTGGTGTGATTTGAGACCTCTAGTAGGTTCGTGTTATATTTTAGGACTGGTTTGTGTGAATGGACGGGGTCCTTGGGGCCTCGGGTATGTTTCGGATGTGTTTGGGTTGTGTCGCGCTCTTATTTGATGTTTCGACGTCGTTTCTTTGGGTATAAAGGGTACTATATTGAGAAAAAAACCTTTGATTTGTGATTATATTGAACTATTAGATTCGTATCGTGATTACGGAATCATAGAAATAAGAATCGTTGAATTTCGAGGTCGTATGTGAGCGTTACGCCCATTTCCGTATCGGGAAAGATTGTTGGTTTCTGGTGCGAACCTTTGTTCATCGCGAACGCGAAAGAGGTTCCACGAACACGAAGAAAGATTTCGAGGTCGACCGGCCAATGCGAAAAAATTTTCTTCACGAACACGAAGGCGAAGAACAAAAATCACCTGGGCAGTATTTTAAATGGGCAAACCGAGCATTGTAGTATTTTAAACATATCTTGAGTTCTAGAGTTCTGTTTGAGGTGATTTTTACGGCGTTGTTCTCGTCTCAACAAGGGGGTAAATATCTGACCTTTATTTTGATATTTTTGCATGATTATTTTCGTTTATTATTATTTTTATCCATATTTAAATTGTAGAAATTGGGGTTTTGAGCCCCAAAATTGAGAAATGGTAAATCCTTGATTTGAGGGTCAATTTATACTATATAAGTTAAGAGAAATGGAATATTGAATGATTTTCTGGATATATACTATATAAGTTAAGAGTAATATTTATTTTTGATAATTTTCGAAATTCGGGCACGTGGACTCGGGAGTTGGCTATGTTGACTTTTCGAGCGGAGTTTGGAATTGTTATAAATTATTAAATTATGAGTATTGGTGTATATTTTCATTGGTTTGCACGTTATTTGATTAGCTTCGGATCGTTTGGCATCGATTTGAGAAGTTTGAGAGGCGTTGGAGCCGGTTATCGGATTTCGGAGCGAGGTAAGTCTCCTGTCTAACCTTGTGTGGGGGAATTTACCCCGTAAAAGTTATATCTATTATGTGCTACACGTTGTGGGAGCTACACATAAATGAGATGACAAGTGTCCTTGCGTATGATAGAATTTTTGATTATGTCCGGGTAGACTTAGACTCACGGCATGATTTTGCATGTTTAAATGCTTAATTTGCATTTAGTCTGAGACTAGACTCGCGTAGTGTATTGGACTTGTTATTTTAGATACTTGATGATCTATATGATTAGTCGTGATTGTACCTTTATTTACGAATTTCTTTCGGATTGTGCGTATTCATTCGATATTTGTTTTGAATTTTATAACTCACACGTATATTCATAAGTGGGGTCAGTGACCGTCAAAGTTTCATATTCTAATGGGATCGGGCTGAACGCCTCAATAATACTCTTATGGGATCGTATCGTTCGCCTCGGTGGTATCATATAACACACTCTTATGGGATCAGGACGTTCGCCTCGGCAGAGTAACATATTCTTATGGGACGGGTTGTTCACCTCGGCAGTATCATGTCACATATTCTTATGCGATTGGGCCGTTCGCCTCGGTGAAATTATGTATCACACTGTTATGGGATCGCGCCGTTCTCCTCAGCAGTTCTATGAAATACTCTTATGGAATCGGGCCGCTCGCCTCGGAAGAATTGTGCGAAATACTTGATAAGGAGTCCGCGTACTCATGAGTTTTCTGACTTGAGATGTGACCGTTGATTTGGCATTGACCATTACGTATTTCATTTGAGGAGGTATCCGACAACTGAGGAGTTTGTATTGACTGTTCAGTCGAAGACCGTATTATTTGCCTATATCTGTTCTCACTGTTTAATTACCATATTTCATACTTGTCTACCTTATTATATTTGATTTATTGGACCACTAGTAAGTGTCAATGTTGACCCCTTATCACTACCTCTTCGGGGTTAGGCTAGATACTTACTGGGTACACGTTGATTTACGTACTCATACAGCACTTTTAGACTGAATGTGCAGGTACTGAGGCATGTATATTAGGTGGTCATCTTGGTGACGAGCGCAAAACACTAAACAAAATAAATGCTCGCTAGCCAAAGATAGTATGGTTATGATTATCATCTCCACAGGGATTGGATTTAAACAATGTTCAAGTAATTTCTACTTTAACGCTATTCAGGATGATTAACAAATTGGTTGGGATGATTAATAACTAAAATTAAATATAAAACAAAACAATTACAGTTTATTACTAGAAGACAAGAGTTGAGAAACACTAAAATATCAATGGGAGAAATAAGGGTCGTGACGGGATAGGTGCAAGATAGCTATTTGGGATCCAACTCTAGTTCAATTCAATCTAATATTCTAATGATTCTCATGAATTCACTCGATGATTAGTTCAAACATGTAGTCAAGACTCCTCTCTCGATTAAATCTTTACTCTACGAGGTGAACTAATATAAGCACTGTGAAAATATGCAAGCATGCGTTAATGGAATGGTCTTTAGGAAAACGTCTCTCNATGACCGTTGATTTGGCATTGACCATTACGTATTTCATTTGAGGAGGTATCCGACAACTGAGGAGTTTGTATTGACTGTTCAGTCGAAGACCGTATTATTTGCCTATATCTGTTCTCACTGTTTAATTACCATATTTCATACTTGTCTACCTTATTATATTTGATTTATTGGACCACTAGTAAGTGTCAATGTTGACCCCTTATCACTACCTCTTCGGGGTTAGGCTAGATACTTACTGGGTACACGTTGATTTACGTACTCATACAGCACTTTTAGACTGAATGTGCAGGTACTGAGGCATGTATATTAGGTGGTCATCTTGGTGACGAGCGCAAAACACTAAACAAAATAAATGCTCGCTAGCCAAAGATAGTATGGTTATGATTATCATCTCCACATGGATTGGATTTAAACAATGTTCAAGTAATTTCTACTTTAACGCTATTCAAGATGATTAACACATTGGTTGGGATGATTAATAACTAAAATTAAATATACAACAAAACAATTACAGTTTATCACTAGAAGACAAGAGTTGAGAAATACTAAAATTTCAATGGGAGAAATAAGGGTCGTGACGGGACAGGTGCAAGATAGCTATTTGGGATCCAACTCTAGTTCAATTCAATCTAATATTCTAATGATTCTCATGAATTCACTCGATGATTAGTTCAAACATGTAGTCAAGAATCCTCTCTCGATTAAATCTTTACTCTACGAGGTGAACTAATATAAGCACTGTGATAATATGCAAGCATGCGTTAATGGAATGGTCTTTAGGAAAACGTCTCTTGAATATTCTCCTAACTTGATTTGATCAACAATTCAACAAGCCCTTTCGATTACTTAAGAGAATCACTGAATTAAACCAACAAAATAATGCAAGATATTTACCACAATATTTCTCTTTCGATAAAATAAACTAGTGAATAAAGTTGCAAATAATTCAAAGCTCCATAAACGAATTCAAGCAAAGAACTAGAGTTAAAATTCACAAATATCGATCAAAACACCATATCCGTCAAACTCTAAGGGAAACTACTCCATAATCATGGAGGAAGTCATCACAAATATAATTAAAGAGTAAGAAAACATCAATCTAAGGTACAATCCAAACTCCCGTATTGAATTGATGGAAGGATGATGAAATCTTGTGTCTTGTAGACTTCAATGCTCTCCAAAAGCTTCCAAGGTCAAAAGTCCTCTAAAATTCATGTTTTTGATGTATTTATACCAATAGTCCTCTACTGCGGCGCACCGGACGCCGCATTAGTGGGAAAATTTAGAGGCCTATTTTTTTTTTCACTCTGTAGGAATTTTGCACTAGTGCCCCGTACCCCGCTACTCTTGGCGTTGCGCGGTAGTGCATGTTTCTCAAAGTAATATTTTTCTCACCTTTTGACATCCAAACTTGGTTTTCGACCGCCGAACGTGATCCCGGTCTAATTTCTTGGACTTTTACTCAGATTTCAAAGCTCCAACTTATTCAAATTAGCTCCAAATTATCTTAATAACTCGAAATTATTTTCGGTAAGACATAAAACACAGAATAAATGCAATACACTAATATTTAAGCTCAAACACAAGTAAAATACAGTAATTGGAGTGCAAACTATGACTAAAACATGGGTTTCTAGCCTACCATCAACACCTTATACTTATACCATTTCTTGTCCGCGAGCATTCAAACTACACTTCACATAGAGACGACCTTCTTATCAGACAACTCCCTAACTCATCATGCCAAGAATATTTAAAGCAGACTAAGCACCCTATCATAACATACTAGCCTCAAGACTCTACTTAAAAGAACCACGCATTTTTTCACAACCTGCTCACTTACTCTAACACTGAGGTCAATGTCATTACCTTTCCTTCGCAAGTAATGTGCCCTCACATCAAAAAATAGAGATTAGTTCCACACAAAATAAAATTCAAGAACAAATAGGAACTCAAGATAGATAAAATTCACTCACTCTTAGAATCAAAATTCATGTGCCATAGAAGATGTACCATAGGCTTGCCCGTAGTGTAATACTCTCCTAATTGAGCTCATTCAGTCAAGGATCAAGTAGGACTTAATTCGGTAGTAATGTAGGTTTCAGGACGAGTAGGATACATTTAGATATAGGACTCCACCTCCCTAAGCACTTTAATACATACAATTTTACAATTTAAACCTCATACTTATTTTGAACCAAACCCCAACCTTCACAACATCAAGCTCCCACTTTCTTTAAGCACAAACACGATGAGAACTACCACTAGCAAGGCATCAAATATTTTCTAATGCATACACAACTCTTTTGTTTTTTTCTTTTTTTTTTCTCCTTACATGTGGCTCTCACAATTTTTCAACTAATGCACCTTTCTCCTTTTTTTAATAGTTCCACTCAAAAACCCGACCATACCTCAACTTAGCTTTTACAAGCTCATAACAAATTCAAATGCTCAAGAGAGTCAAAAGGTTCTAACAGATAGACAATTCAAACAATGGGTCAGGCTTGTAGTGTTATTGCCAAAGAAATAGAAATACATGCTCAACGGGGCTAACTAAGATATACATTATTTATGTGGGTAAAAGCATATAGGGTTCTCAACAAAGAATGCCTATATCACTTCCTAAACTGAACAAGATTACTATTTCACTTTGCAAATACACGGGGCAAGTTCTAGACAACAACTGATATGCATAGAATATCAACAAAACCTGACTCACACATTGGCACATAACTCACTCAGGACTCTCTAGTCAAAGAAGTTAAGCAAAGTAACAATCAATCAATTTAAGGCACTTATACACGAGTAAAGATCTGAGCCTAAGTATCACAACTAAGGCACTCATGACACAACAAAGTCAAGAAAAGTCATTTCCATTTAATACATAGCACAAGACTGCATTATTCCTGATAAAAGAAAAACTAACTACACCGGATTCAAACAAAGCCTTGTAAAAGAACCGCAACATAAAGAAAACCAAGGGGAATTGTTACACTATCTAACAAAACAAAACAAAAATAAACGGCTAAAATATTTTTTTCTTCAACTTTAATCCCTCAAGAAGAAAGCCGAGGAAATCCATAGTCAGGAAAATTCAAAAACAAATTCAATAAAAAAAAACAAAAACAAACACTCATGTACATATTTACATCCCCACCCTACACTTTAAATTGTGGAATGTCCCCATGATACATAAATAAAAAGTAAGAGGTAAAAGAAACTTCCTAGATTCATCTTGTAGGGGTCTGAATCGAAGTCCGGATCTCCTTTGCATGCCCGACCTAGTGCACACATCCATGCTGAGAGCTTCTTTTCGGCCTTCTTTGGGTACACCCCACACTTGTCAGTTTGACTCTCCCCAAGTTGCTCCTTTAGGGCCCCCTTGCTCCTTCCATCTTAAAGATCACCCTTTCCTCCCCCACTCTGAGCAAGAGCTGCCTTTCCAGAATTAGCCCGCCAGTAGCCAAGAAGGGTCTTCCTAAATCAGTGGGACTTCCCTATTCTCCTCCATGTTTACCACAATGAAGTCCACAAGGAACGCAAATTTGTCTACCCGAACTAGCACATCTTCTACTATTCCTTCAGTGTCACGACCCAAAATCCAACTAGTCGTGATGAAACCTAACCCAAACCGCTAGGTAAGCGAATTAACAACTATTCAATTCCAATGAAGTTTACAAAGACAATTAAGTGAAAGAAAATATCTAAATCTTATACATTCCCCAAGGACTGGTAGTATAAACCATGAACTTCTAACATTAGAATTTACAAGGTTGATATGAAATAAATACATTATTTGTTATAAATGTACATAAACATATTTTTATGAAATCTAAGGCGACCATGAACAAGAGGCATCTACAACAGGAATACAGGTACGTCTTCAAATCCAGCTCTCGTCGATCATAGCAACATCAACATCCAACATCTGCACGCAAGGTACAAAAGTATAGTATGAGTACAACCGACCCCATATACTCAATAAGTAATAAACCTAACCTTAGGTTGCAAATAGTGACGAGCTGGAACACAGGTCGGGGTCCAACACCAATAGCCAACAACAGTTCATAACAACATAATAGAAGTAATCAGAGATAAAATTCTCAACTCGTTCACAATTCTAGAAAAATAGGCTTGCTTTTTAATTATATCAGTATAAACCCAAATCCTTTACCGAAATCACCAAATTCATGAGTAAGTTTGAAAACTGTAATTTTTCCCAAAAACTTTCAACAGATAAATGTTTCATTTTCAAATGGCATGAGAAAAATATATCTCTAAGCCTACATGTCAATATGAATGAGAAGTCATGAATGACGTGATATCGTACATCATGAGAAAAATGCATCTCTATACCAGTATGTCAAGTGTGCATGTCAATGCGATGCAACTCAGTGATAAAATCATATGCATACTCTCAGAGTATCAATTCACTCAGTCTTCCCAGTCACTCAGTCCTCACAGTCACTCAATCCTCCCAATCACTCGGCGTTCACACTCAGCGCACTCAGTAGGTACCTACGGTCACTGGGGGTATGTACATACTCCGGAGGGGCTCCTTCAGCCCAAGCGCTATAACAAGCCAATCATGGCATAAATCAATAAAAATATGTTGTGGCATGCAGCCCGATCCCATAAATATCCGCACCATCAGGCCCTTGGCCTCACTCAGTTAACAATCTCTCCAGTCTCTCGGGCTCACGATGTCATGAAAGTAAATCAGCCCAAAAATGATGATGTGATGTATCAATAAATGGTGACAGAGACAGAGATATGATATGCACATGAACGAACATGACTGAGTATGAAATTGCAATGTAAGCAAATAACTCAACAGCAAAAATGACCTCAGTAGGTCCCAACAGAATAAGCATGAAGCCTAGACATGGTTTCTAACATGGATCACAGCTCAATAGCTCTAGTGCGTAGAGAATTTCATGGTTACAGATAAGATCAGGTAACTACACAGTACCACAGAAATAACAGAGTCACAATTCACATGGTGCATGCCCACCCGCCAGTCACCTAGCATGTATGTTACCTCAACACCAAACACATAACATATAACATGTTGAGGGTTTTATACCCTCAACACAAAGTTTAGAAGTGTTACTTACCTCGGACCAGCCAATTCCAATAGCGAGCAAGCCAAGCGATGCTCCAAAATGCCATCTCGTGCGTATCGACCTCCGAACGGCTCAAAACTAGCCACAAGAAACTCAAATATATCAATTAATGCCAAAGGAAACAAACCCAATCGAAAAAGATCGAATCTTTAATCAAAAGCCCAAAATCCCAACCCGGGCCCGCACCTCGGAACTCAAGGAAACTTACAAGATCCGACAATCCATTCAATTACGAGTTCAACCATACTAGTTTCACTCAAATCCGACTCCAAATAGACATTCAAAACTCAAAAACTCACTCTATGAAGCTTTAGGCTAAAATCCCCAATTTTCTCTTTAAAACTCATAATCCAATTACCAAAAATTAAGATAAAATCACGAAATATAATCAAAAACGAGTGTAGAACTCTTACCCCAATCCTTGTGATGAAATTTGCTTCCAAAATTGCCTCAATCCGAGTCCCGCATCTCAAAATATGAACAAAACGACCAAACTCTCGATTTAAAGGCTTCTAAATAGCCATTTCCACTTTTGCGGACACATGAGCCGCTTCTGCGATACAAGTTCCGCTTCTGCAAAATCCACAAGTCAGCTGACCCCTTGCACCTATGGATCTCCATCCTCTTTTGCGCAACTGCAGCTGCGAAACCAAACGCGCTTCTACGCTCAAGCTCGCTCCTGCACCCAAGACCATCGTTTCTACGGGGCCGCAGATGCGCCCCAGTTTCCGCATCTGCGATCTTCCTTGCCCGGGTCTCACCTCGCTTCTGCGAAGAAGGCCCCTCATCTTCGACCAATTATCCGCAGATGCGGCCACACCAGAACCAGCAACCTTAGCCAAATGCAACATACGACGAAATGGTACGAACCTTGTCTGAAACTCACCCGATCCCCTCGGGACCCCGTCCAACTATACCAACAAGTCCCATAACATACTACAGACCTATGCGAGGCCTCAAATCACACCTCAATTAGAACTAGAATGAACTTTGAACTTCCAACTTACAAAACTCTCGCTGTAACATATCAAATCAACCCGGAATGAACCCAAATTTTGCACACAAGTCCCAAATGACATAACGAAGCTATTCAAATTATCGGAATCACAATCCGAACCCGATATCATCAAAGTCAACTTTCAGTCAAACTTATGAACTTTCCAAGCCTTCAAATTTCAAATTTTCGCCAATTTGTGCCGAAACCTTCTAGAAACATCCAAATAAAAATCCGGGCATACTCCCGAGTCTTAAATCACCATCCAGACCTAACGGAACTATCAAAACTCTAATCCAAGGTCAAATACTAAAAACTCAAACTTAGTCAACTCTTCCAACTTAAAGCTTAAACTATGAAATTTATTCTTCCAAATCGATTCCGAATAACCTGAAAACTAAAACCGACGATTTACATAAGTCATAATACATCATACGGAGCTACTCATGCCCATAAACTACTGAGCAAAGTGAAAATGCTCAAAACGACCGGTCGGTTCGTTACATCCTCCCCCACTTATACATACGTTCGTCCTCGAACGTGCCCAAAGTTGTTCTTAAGCCGTCATATCACCGTGTAACCTTACTATGCACATACCCGGGGGTGATCCTACGTCACCCTATTCCATATAGGCCTGACAATACAACATACTGAAGATCATTACTTCAACCTTAGCCCGTAAACCACAGAATCCAATTTCCACATCTAGAATTCCTTACAATACTCGAATCTCGCACCTACACAATATATAATTCTGAACAAGTTGTATCGAGCCATAACCATAACCCAAGATGTAATCACATGATGTACCATATATCTCAGATGCTTAAAACAATGACTTTTTACCACAGCAGCTGCTCAAAACACACCCAATACCGGTAATGAACCTCATATCAAACAAAACCTCATTCTAAAACCTTCGTACACTGCCAATGATGAAAGAAACACGCGGAAACTAATAACTACTCATCAGACCAACATGTCATGGATCCCTCTCTTGTCCAATCGGAACCAAATCCAAATCCTAAGCTGACTCCCGATATTATTTCTCCAAACACACTGTAATCAATTTTGATAGCACCCATTCTAGGTCTAACATCCTCATCTTATTAAATATAGCTGCCCAACTGACATGCCACACCAATACAACCTTAAGCCATAAACCGTGAAATCTGTGCACCAATACGCAACAAATTCAAGTGTACTCAAACATAGAAAATGACTTAAATGAGAGAACAGTCCCGCAAGCTCAACAAGTACCACCACAACGTAATGCTAAAAACCCATCACACACCATATAACCAAAAGACACGAATCAATCACAAAGGATCGTATCCCGACATACCCCAGCTGTAATGCATGACCCTATCCAAACACTGGTCCATATGAAATACCTCCAGCCAAAATCCTCAAAATCAACGACCACGCGCAATTCGACATCCAGTACCCAAGGTGCATGACCATAACCTTGGAGGAGCCAATACAACAATACCAGAGACTGGAAAGAACATCACCACATGCGCAATTAGTCATTCAACACTCTAATACCCATCTCGTTCAAATTTTGCTATAAGGCCCAAATAGGACCGCACCATGTGTGCCTATAACCAACGGATCCCAACCCCTCGTAGCATAGAAGTGTAACTCATAGAATATCTTAGAACATGAATAAGCTCAACTCAAATCGAATGGCACATCCTTCAATAACAGCAGTACAGAGTCAACCAGTCCGACCCGGTATAGAATACACATCCTCATTGG
The DNA here is from genome assembly GCA_000715115.1 of Nicotiana otophora. Classification (NCBI taxonomy): domain Eukaryota; kingdom Viridiplantae; phylum Streptophyta; class Magnoliopsida; order Solanales; family Solanaceae; genus Nicotiana; species Nicotiana otophora. The sequence continues at coordinate 31,940 of AWOL01S0086120.1, forward strand.
GCCTACAAATGGACCCCAAATCCACTTTGGTCACCCACAAATAGATACATAACCCTCCGAAAGTCCACAACGACTAAACCTTAACACATACTATCACCTGGCTAGCTTTGGTCACATCTTCACATTCCACAACCACGAAACGATATGTTTCTGAGAACTTCTGGTCTCCAAGTCCATAGAATACATGAATCACCATATCCGATCCCAACTCCACCACCCGAATGTCTAACACATATCATACACGATCATCCCACGAGGAATACTTCTATAATTCTTCTGTGCCACATAGCAAAATCTGAATATCCACAGTCAATCAACCGGACAAGTACCTCAATACCAATGAAGCATCTGTAGGTCAACACTCAGTGCACCTTATGAAATGTATGCCCTCCTCAGGCAATACCAAGTAGTAATATCATTTATCTAGTCATCTGAAGCCGCCTCATGTTGTCTAAGAATTCATGCCCTTCCTTTCAAAACTAAGCAGTGACCTTGCACACGCAAAATATTAATCCCACACAACGTACTGCATCTATCATGAATATGAAAAGTACAAGAATCTCATAGCCAACTCTGAGTCACTGGCAGAATATATACTCAATTAGTTAGAAATCTTCCATTTGATCCCATCCAGGAGAAAATCACAATACGCGATATGCTCATCACGCCGGTAGGAATTATCCATCTCAAGCCATGATAGAAACCATCGATAAATCTTCGAAACCCATTTGCCCATAACCAAACAATCAGAACTAAGTCTCTCTAACTCAACCAAGCCACGCAGGTTGCCAAACCCAAGGGGATTGACACCAAAACACCTGTAGAGCCTCACCACATCATAACTACCTAAAGAATCCATCATATCTATTACCTTGTTGATCCAACCTACTACTAAGATGTACTATTTCACTGAGTTCCATCCGAATTATCCTCAAGTTGACACTCCTCCTCGCCGTAATACCACGATCCTCAAACAAAATTCACCCCACAAGATCCTAGAATAAAACCACACCTCCCTAAGCCCATAAGGCATTGTATTCCCTCTCAAGCACCCCAAAAGTACCACAATTGAGACACCTTCTCCGAAGAGTCATGTGAACCTGAAACTATTTCTTTTACCTTCCTGATACTAAAATGTAGAATTCATAGTGATATAGAAATACCGTGAGTCTCGAAACCATCCAATTTAACTCTCAGATCCTAGCCAAATGCTAATCAGGAAAAACTCACAATTACTACGCATAAATCTTGAACCCATTAGATCCTGCTTAAGAGTCATCCATTCTACTCAAATCTCAGTTGCGTCGCCCAAAAGGACCAAACGACATGTGCCCCATTAGCACAACAAAGCCCAAAGAAGTAATTCACACCTTTCAGCAACCGAGCAATTTCCTACTCCACGCGCACTACATCCTTTACGAATAACAACTCAATCATCCCATGATTCCCATATACACATAAAGTGTAACATAACTTGTATCCAGAAATTTCTTTACTCGAGTCATCCTCGATCTCAACCTCTGCAAGTCATAACCGATCCACAAGTATGCCTCAGACCAAAACCAATACAACATGTAACTATCCAATCAAATTGCCGATGGCAGACTCCCCCACTTGGCTCAAAGCCATAGATCAAAATACTCGATAACTCGCAATAACCTTACTCTATTACTACCATAATACCGCATGGAGATTCAACTAAATCCTTCATAAGCTCATGTACCACAAATCATCCCCAAATCTCACATTCATCCTCGTGACGGTCAGGCCAACTATTAAAACCGATCCAAAACAATTCGCACAAATATAACCCACTGGTAGAAAAGCAAACCTCCTCACAACATCATAAAATCACACATCCGTAGATTACTTCGCATGTTCCTTCTTAGCCTCAAACTGACATCTCTTTATACCCATTTACAACCATAACTACTATGCAATCACTCAATCTTCCTGAGTCGGAACTCATCAATAAGACATGAGAATCGAATTTGTTCCATAATTAAGCAACATGAAAGACCCTTCACTACACTCATAACTCGAGACTATACGTCACATCAAGATAGAAATCAAGCATCTGATAGTCTACATCTCAAGCAACTCTTCTCGTTACATTCATTCTATATGAACACATCTCGCGATCGCATCATACTCATCATATAGCCATCCAGCCACTCATTGAGCCACAAATTTCACTCATAGGGACGCTACCAGTCACACAAGTCCCAAAAGCACGTGCTCACATAGACGAAATCCCCGTGCTCAAGCTACGGTCAAAACCCGGCCTCAAGTCCTCCATACTGGCCCATCATCGGCACACAGAAATCACATCTCGCACCTCATATATGGAATCACAAGCCGGCGATGCACAGCGGATACCGAGCACTCACATGCGCATATGAATACATGGAAGAAATTCAAATAGTTACGCTTCTAGCTAAATCAATGCCGCACGATAAGGAAAGAAAGATGGGAAGTTTATCCTAAATGCCATGTAGCCTCTCGAAGATATGTATGGACGTCATCATACCGATCCACAAGACTCTATTAGGAACTTGCTCATGACTTGTAGAACCTATGAACCTAGATCTCTGATACCACCTGTCATGATTCAAAATACAACTAGTCGTGATGGCACCTAACCTAAATCGTTAGGTAATCCAATTAATAGCTATCCAATTCCAATGAAGTTTACTAAGATAATTAAGTGAAAGAAAATATCTGAATCTTATACATTCTCCAAGGACTGGTACTACAAACCATGAGTTTCTAAGATTAGAATTTATAAGGATGGTATGAAATAAATATATTATCTATTCGAAATGTACATAAACAGATTTTTATAAAATCTAAGGCCACTATGAACAAGAGGCAGCTATAACAAGAACGTAGGTACGTCTTCAAATCCATCTCCCATCGATCACAACAACATCAGCATCCAACATTTGCACGCAAGGTGTAGAAGTGTAGTATGAATACAACCGAACCCATGCACTCAGTAACTAACAAACCTAACCTTAGGTTGAAAGTAGTGATGAGCTGGAACACAGGTCGGGGTCCAACACCAATAGCCAATAACAGTTCATAATAACATAATAGAAGTAATAAAAGAAGTAGCTCAGAGATAAAATGCTCAGCTCGTTCACAGTTCCAGAAAAATAGGCCTGCTTTTCAATTATATTAGTGAAAATCCAAATCCTTTACCGAAATCACCAATTTCATGAGTAAGTTTAAAAACTGTGAATTTTCCCAAAAACTTTCAACAAGTAAATGTTTCGTTTTCATATGGAATAAGGAAAATACATCTCTATGCCTATATGTCAATATGTATGAGAAGTCATGAATGACGTGATACCATACAACATGAGGAAAATGTATCTCTATGCATGTATGTCAGGTGTGCATGTCAATGCGATGCAACTCAGTGATAAAACCATATGCATACTCTCAGAGTATCAATTCACTCAGCCCTCCCAGTCACTCAGTCCTCCCAGTCACTCAGTTCTCATAGCTACTCAGTCCTCCCAATCACTCGACACTCACACTCAGTAGGTACCTGTGCTCACTAGGGGTGTGTATAGACTCCGAAGTGGCTCCTTCAGCCCGGGTGCTATAACAAGACAATCATGGCATAAATCAATAAAACATGCTACGACGTGCAGCCCTATCCCATAAATAACCGCACCATCAGGCCCTCGGCCTCACTCAGTCATCAATCTCTCTAATCTCTCGGAATCACGATGTCATGAAAACAAAATCAGCCCAAAAATGATGATGTGATGTATAAATAAATGGTGACAGAGACTGAGATATGATATGCACATGAATGAACATGACTGAGTATGAAATTACAAAGTAAGCAAAAAACTCAACAACATAAATGACCTCAGTGGGTTCCCACAGAATAAGCATGTAGCCTAGATATGGTTTCTAACATGGATCACAGCTCAATAACTCTAGTGCGTAGAGAATTTCATGGTTACAAATAAGTTCAGGTAATTGCACAGTAGGATAGAAATAACAGATTCACAATTCATATGGTGCACGCCTACACGCTTGTCACCAAGCATGTGCGTCACCTCAACACCAAACACATAACACGTAATTTTGGGTTTCATACCCTCATCATCAAGTTTAGAAGTGTTACTTACCTCGGACCAGCCAATTCCAATATCGAGCAAGCCAAGCGATGCTCCAAAATATCATCTCGCGCGTATCGACCTCCGAACGGCTCAAAACTAGCCACAAGCAACTCAAATATATCAATTAATGCCAAAGGAAACAAATTCAATCGATAAAGATCGAATCTTTAATCAAAAGTCCAAAATCGACCCAAAAGCCAACCATGGGTTCGTACCTCGGAACTCGACGAAACATACAAAATCCGACAACCCATTCAATTAAGAGTCCAACCATACTAGTTTCACTTAAATCTGACTCCGAATCAACATTCAAAACTCAAAAACTCACTCTATGAAGCTTTAGGCTAAAATCCCCAATTTTCTCTTTAAAACTCATAATCCAATTACCAAATATGAAGATAAAATCACGAAATATAATCAAAACCAAGTATAGAACACTTACCCCAATCCATGTGATGACATTTGCCTCCACAATCGCCTCAATCCGAGTCCCACATCTCAAAATATGAACAAAACGACCAAACTCTGGATTTAAAGGCTTTTGCCCAGCCATTTCCGCTTTTGCGGACACATGAGCCGCTTCTACGGCGTTGCTTCTGTGACACAAGCTCCGCTTCTGCCGACTCTACTAGCCAGCTGACCCCTCGCACCTGCGGATCTCCATCCGCTTTTGTGCAACCGCAGGTGCAAATCCAAACGCACTTCTGCGCTCAAACTCACTCTTGCGCCCAAGACTATCGCTTCTGTGGAGCCGCAGATGCGCCCCAATTTCTGCTTCTGTGATCTTCCTTGACCAGGTCTCACCTTTCTTCTATGAAGAAGGCCCCACGTCTGCAACGTCGCTTTTGTGACCAATTGTCCACATATGCGGTCACACTAGAACCAACAGCCTTAGCCAAATGCAATATGGGACGAAATGGTCCGAACCTCGTCCAAAACTCACCCGAGCACCTCGGGACCCTATCCAAATATACCAAAAAGTACCATAACATAATACAAACCTACTCGAGGCCTCCAATCACACATAACAACATCGAAATGACGAATCACACCTCAATGCGATCTAGATTGAACTTTGAACTTCCAACTTTCGAAACTCGCGCCGAAACATATCAAATCAGCCCGCAATGAACTCGAATTTTGAACGCAAGTCCCAAATGACATAACAAAGCTATTCAAATTCCCAAAACCAAAATACGAACCCGATATCATCAAATTCAACTTCCGATCACACTTATGAACTTTACAAGCCTTCAAATTTCAAATTTGTGCCAATTTATGCCGAAACCTTCTAGAAACATCCAAATGCAAATCCGGGCATATGCCTGAGTCCTAAATCACCATCTGGACCTAACGGAACCATCAAAATTCCAATTCGAGGTCAAATACTAAAAAGTCAAACTTGGTCAACTCTTCCAACTTAATGCTTAAACCATGAAATTTATTCTTCCAAATCGATTCTGAATAACCTGAAAACCAAAACCGACGATTTATATAAGTTATAATACATCATATGGAGAAACTCATGCATGTAAACTACCGAGCGAAGTACAAATGCTCAAAACGACCGATCGGGTCATTACATTCAGGTATGATTGTGGTCTGATCCGCCAGCTGCAAGGACACAGGTATTGACCTGATTTCTCCAATCTCTCCCTCTAATTTCCTAAAAATAGATAAAGGCATAAGATTAATAGAAACACCTGAATCACATAAAGACTTTTTAAACTTAGTACTTCCTAAAGAGCAAGGTATAGTAAAACTCCCTGGATCTCCATACTTTTATGGGAGCTTGTTTTGCAGAATGACACTACAATGCTCTGTCAGCTTGACAACCGATGTCTCCTCCACTTTTTGCTTTTTGGACAATATCTCCTTCAAAATTTTAGCATAAGCTGAAATCTGTGAGAGCACCTCTGTGAAAGGTATATTCACATGCACATGCTTGAGCACTTCTAGAAAGCGCCAGTATTGTTTGTCCAGCTTCTTTCTTCTCTGCTTCTGTGAGAAAGGTAGAGCAGGCATTTATTTGCTCTGCTCAGTCTCCTCATTCATTGGAATTCCATCTTCCTTCTTCTTATGAGCTCTAGTCTTCCCCTTCTTCTTCAGACCATCATCCACCCTCACTTCACTTTTTTGAATGTTGCCATTTTTCTGCTCCTCCAATATCTCTACATGTCCTTCTTTTAACTCATTCTTTTTCTTTGATATGGATCCTCCAGTTCGTGCCCGCTCCTCAAAGACACCGCATTTATTGTCTATTTTGGATTTTTCAGTATCAGCAGGGAGAGTTCCTGGAACCCTCTCAGACAATAGATTAGCTAGCTGCCCTATCTGTCTTTCCAAGTTTCGAATGGTTGTGCCTTATTCTCTGATAGTTGTGACATGGTTTTCAAGCCTCTCATCTGTCTTAATAATAAAGGCATTCATCAGATCTTCCATGCTAGACTGATTAGACTGTGGAGGCTGATATTGCTGCCTCTATTGATTTTGAAAACCTGGAGCTCCCTGTCCCTGGGGTCTGGAGTTATTTTGTTGCCATGCATTTGCAGTACCACCTGGTGAACTCCAAGAGAAATCTGGGTGCCTCTGTCCCATGAAGTTAAAATTGTTTCCACTTTAGTAGTTTCTTCGATCAAAGCTCCCCACAACATTTACTACTTCAGCTGAAGCTTGACACTCATATGTAGCGTGTCCCATTCCACAAAAGTCACGTGCTTCTTGTGTCTCACTCTGTACCTTGGCTAATGTCAACTTTCTTATCTCTCTGGCCATGGTGTCTAGCCGGGCTTGGACTGAAGTGTTAGAGTCTACCTGGAGAACTCTAACTAATTTTCTTCTATGGTTATCATTTGTAGGATATTGATTTGCATCTTCAGATAATTCATTCAGAAATGCAACAATCTCCTCAGAAGTTTTCTTCATAAGAGGACCTCCAACTGCGTTGTTTAGCGTCCTCCTGCCATAGAGTGTCAGACCATCCCAGAAATCTTGGAGTTACATCCACAAATCTACCCTGTGATGCTGACATCTTCTCACAATATCCTTAAATCTTTCCCATGCTTTAAACACCATTTCTGTATCTTTCTGCTCGAATTTGTGAATCTCTCTTCGCATTTTCCCTATTTTTGCAGCTGAAAAATATTTTTCAAGGAACTTCCTTGTCATATCTTCCCAAGTTTGAATTGACCCAATCGGAAAACTCTGCAACAAGTGCTTAGCATCTCCCCATCAGTGAAAAAGGAAATGTCCTTAAGTAGATAGCATCTTTTGATACCCCGTTGTGCTAGAAGGTATTCATAATCTCATCAAAATCCATCAAATGAGTATTTGGATCTTCATTGGGTTTTCCACAGAAGACACAATTGTTCTGAATGGTCTGAAGTAGCCCTTGTTTGATCTCAAAATTATTGGTTGCGATCGGAGGGTATCGCACAATAGATACTCCTTGGTTGTATACTGGCCTGGCTTAGTCTCCCAGTGATCGTCCAGGCCTGGGCATATTATTTTAAAATTTGTCTTCATCCAGAGTCCGGTTTAGGTCGAATATTCAATCTCCATTCCCGTCAACCATTTCATCAGCTCTAAGAGCTACTTCAGCAGCTGCCCGTGCGGCTTCTTCCTATTGGGTTGCTTCCCGTGCAGCCAAATCAACTATCTCCTCACCATTCTTAGCCATATTTTCTTGGGTTGAGGACTGCCCCAAGAATTTTCTGTTGAGTTCTTTCTCTTTTCTCAGTTGTCGTAGGTGGTTTTCCAACTTCGATTTGTAGTGTATTACTTCTTTTGAAGAAGACCGAGTCATACGCCAACGAACTTAACTTGTTGCCTGCACACGGAAGAGAAAATTATGAAGAATAAAAAAAATACATTTCGAAATTAGCGCCAAAAACTATTTTAAATACTACTGATTGTCAATCCCCGGCAACGGCGCCAAAATTTGACGAGCACAAAATACTACACGAAATTAATGCTCGTTAGCCAAAGATAGTATAGTTATGATTATCGTATCCACATGGATTGGATTTAAACATTGTTTAAGTAATTTCTAGTTTAACGCTATTCAGGATTATTAACACATTGGTTGGGATGATTAATAACTAAAATTAACTATGAAACTAAAATAATTACAATTTATCACTAGAAGACAAGAGTTGAAAAACACTAAAATATCAATGGGAGAAATAAGGGTCGTGACGGGATAGGTGCAAGATAGCTATTTGGGATCAACTCTAGTTCAATTCACTCTAATGTTCTAATGATTCTCATGAATTCACTCAATGATTAGTTCAAACGTGTAGTCAAGACTCCTCTCTCGATTAAATCTTAACTCTACAAGGTGAACTTATATAAGCACTGTGAAAATATGCAAGCATGCGTTAATGGAATGGTCTTTAGGAAAACGTCTCTCGAATATTCTCCTAACTTGATTTGATCAACAATTCAACAAGCTCTTTCGATTACTTAAGAGAATCACTGAATTAAACCAACAAAATAATGCAAGATAATTACCACAATATTTCTCTTTCGATTAAATAAACTGGTGAATAAAGTTGCAAATAATTCAAAGATCCATAAACGAATTCAAGCAAAGAACTAGAGTTAAAATTCACAAATATCGATCAAAATACCATATCCGTCAAACTCTAAGGGAAACTACTCCATAATCATGGAGGAAGTCATCACAAATATAATTAAAGAGTAAGAAAATATCAATCTAAGGTACAATCCAAACTCCCGTATTGAATTGATGGAAGGATGATGAAATCTTGTATCTTGTAGACTTCAATGCTCTCCAAAAGCTTCTAAGGTCAAAAGTCCTCTAAAATTCATGTTTTTGATGTATTTATACCATGTAGGAACGGGCCCGTATGAAACTATCTTTTCCAAACCAAAGTGAAAAAAGTTGGGCAAGAAAATATGCTACCGCGGTGCACCATGCGCCGCACTAGTGGGAAAGTTCAGAGGCCTATTTTTTTCACTCTCCAAGAATTTTGCACTAATGCCTCGCGCCCCGCTCTGCATGGCGTGGCGCGACAGTGCATTATTCTCAGAGTATTTGTTTTCTCACCTTTTGACATCCAAACTTGGTCCTCGACTCCCAAGCGTGATCCCAGCCTAATTTCTTGGGCTTTTACTCAGACTTCAAAGCTCCAACTTATTCAAATTTGCTCCAAGTTATATTAATAGCTCGAAATCATTTCCTGCGAGGTATAAAACACATAATAAGTGCAATACATTAATATTTAAGCTCAAACACAAAACAAAATGCAGTAACTGGAGTGCAAACTATGACTAAAACACGGGTTTCTAGCCTACCATCACTTGCCGCTTTGGCGCAACTGCTGAGGAAACTTTATGGTGAGCTGCATTCTACACTAGGATTCGCAGCACACAGAGTCTCCATCTTATTCAGTTATTATATCTTGTCTATTTTGTATTCCAGACAGATGTTGTGGTAGTGTTGTATTGTTCTAGTAGATGCTCATGACCTTGTGACACCAGATTTTAGGGGTTCCTAGTGGATGTTCATTATGTTATTTCACGTTATTATTATCACTTCACTTTATGATTTATTTATATATGGAAATTTGGTAAAGAAAAGCACAGGTTTCTATGAATACTAGATTTTATTCTATTTATTTTATGAAATTTCTGATTTTAAAAATTTTAAATGAATATTTAAGTGGAGGTTCACGCGTTGGCTTGCCTAGCAGCATAGTTAGGCGCCATCATGACCTATTATTAGATTTGTGTCGTGACAGCTTGGTATCAGAGCTCTAGGTTGACTTGGGTCTCCCGAGTCTTGAGAAAGTCTAGTAGAGTCTTGCAGATCGATACAGAGATGTCTGTACTTATCTTTGAGAGGCTACTGTCTATTAAGAGATCTTTCCTCTCTTGATTTTTTGTCGTGCAATTTGATTTCATTGAAGCTTATGTCTTCATTGCCCTCCTACTTATTCGTACGCGATGTTAAACGTTCGGTATCTGCTGGGCACCATCGAGTTGTGGAGATGCTAAGATATAGTGCAGGATATTTTTCCCTACGTATTTAGGCTGACGATTATCATCGCCTTGTGGAGGGGTGTTCTCTCATTTCAGCCCAGTGTTAAAGTTGCCTATGGTTTCGAGGCTATGCATAGTGTATTATGATGTTCATGCATTGTTACGGCATAGTGCTGGTGTAAACGGTATGATGCTTAACTATGTGTTGCGGCAATAAATGACTCGAGATGAGGATTATTCAATTCCTGGTTTAGATATGCAACATTTAATTCCAGTGGAGGAGAGGCAATCAGACAATGGATGTTTAGGCTTTAGTTGATAAAGTAGCGAAATTGGATGTTTTCGAACTTGGTGGAATTCTTATTTGTAATGTGGTGTCATCATCTTTTTTTGAACGCATTTAGGCTCGTCGGTGTGATGGTCTTCATCGTTTTGCTTTCAGGGCGAGGTGTTATGAAATGGTACCTAAGAAGCGGGTATAAGAGATAGCGGTCTGTGGCAGCTTCTGGGTCGAATCGGTGTTTCTAGTGTTCATGGCTCGATAAAGATGATCTTTATGGAGGATTAGAGTTGGTGGAAATTCATTAGTTCGGATACTACAAAGATGGATTATGATTTGAGGCAGTATTTTAGTAGCAAATGATGAGGAAGGACATGGAGGGTTATGTCTCGTGGTAGATGAGTTGTTAGCAAGTCAAGTACGAGCAAAAGAGATCGAGCAGGTTTCTGAGGAAGTTTGAATGTGATGGTAAGAGTTTGCTTGGAACATAGAGGGATGTGTAAGCTTGATTGCCATTTTGGGATGCAACATGACTTCAAGTTTTGGAACGTATTGTTGGACCTTCAATTGATGCTAATGGGATGAACGGACTTTTGCAGCTGGCGAATGAGTGTAAACCTAGGAGAATCAACTGATTTCATAATGGACGTGGTTATGGCTATGTCGTTGGAGGATGTCGGTATGAGGTTACACGGGTGGGCTATCTCCTGTGAGAAGGTTAGGGGTTGCATGACTCCTGATGAAATTCTTATAAAGAGTTCTGTCTTCTATCCAATGGGATGCATGTACTGCGATGTGAGCTTGGATCGCTTGAAGAAGATGGTATAACTGTCAGGAAGTCGAGTGTGCGATTGTGGCTAATAATTCCGTATGTGTTATGATTAGTGCAACAAGAACTTATGAGAAATTTGGCTGAGCAATGGTGAGAGTTCATGGTAACTGAGGAGGAGGAGTCATTGTGTCTGGATTTATGTGATTGTGGCTTAAAGCTAAGTGGGGGAGCCTACCATCTATGATTGGGTCACGTGGTGATGTGCCTTTGCAGTTTCGGGTTATTGGTACGTTGGTGGATTAGTTATTACTAAGGGAGGGGTAATTTGAGCAGGGGATTTAATGGATGTGATGTACAAGGGAAAGTATTCATCTGGTTGCTTCATTGGAGTGCTCATGTGCTAACGGAGCACTAGTGGTTTGGTTAATAATAGGGATTGGACTAGAGTGGACGACTCTCAATAATGGTTCTAGTGGATTCGAGATTTTAGGTGTGGTGCTTATGGAATTTTAGGTTCTTTATGTGGATGAGGATTAGGTTTTGCAGTAGAGTGTGAAGGGTACTTGGTGCATTTCTATGTTATCAACGGGTTTGTGGTGCAGTGTTAGAAAAATAGGAGAAACAGCTTTGGATTCGCAGAAGATCTAATCAGTGCAAGTGTATCAGTTGGAGTTACTATAGACTGCATGTGCAGGGTATGAAATCGAAAGAAGCTGAGTCAGCCTAGTAGTGGTTTGGATCGGCATGGTTAAGGAAATGATCAGTTCCTTCGGTGTGGTAAGGAAATACAGGTATTTTGTGGTTGCACGTGCTAGCTTAACAACCTCCGTCAATTGATTGATTTGGAGGTATTTGATTCTGATAGTTTTGATTATGTATGAATGGGCCCCGGAAGAGTTATGGCGGTTTAGAATATGACTTGAGTTCTATGTCTTTTGCGGCTATGGGGAGTTGGTTGTGTGTTGTGATTCTTCTTCTAAAATGAGTTAAGTGAAAGGTTCTAGCTGATGAAGTATTTATTCTACTGGTGGTTCAGAAGTTATGATGAAATTCTTGTACTCTCGTGTAGCAGCATGATAGGTGCAGTGAGCAATATGGAATTGGAATTTGAGGATCAAGGTTGTGATCCAATTTTGACAGGACTGTCACGAGCTCGGAAGAGCTGGGGATAGATTTCAGATGTTCAGAGTATGTTGGCGTTATTTTTTTGTCGCCTGAGAATGATGTTCTGTGGAATAAGCATTATGAATTGATTTATGGATTCTTGATTTGCATTACAGTGATAGTATAGTTGGTAGCCATGGATGTGCAAATTTTGCTACCTGGTGCGAAAGGTCGTGGGAGTATTTCCCGCGAGATGATGGTATAAGTGTGACATGTCAGCCATTTATGTGGTAGATATTGAAATCAAGTAAGGAGATTCTAGTATTGTCGTTGGTGGGAGAGTTTATGTCTGAGAGGCGCTCTATTTCTTTGGTTGCGGACTGTGGGAGTTTGATCCAGATTG